>DF361396.1:30472-50770 GCA_000787875.1 Solanum virginianum | reverse complement strand
CATACATATATAATCACTTAACAAATTAAAAAGGACCATTTTGCCCTTGCACCTATAATCACACTTAACAAAATACGTACACCTCCTATAATTGTTTTGATTTAAATTTTCAATCTAAATTTTCCAATCAATAACATGTTAGGTGGTCTACTTATTGAAACACTTGCATATTACCTTAAATGCTCAAAATTTCATGCTTAATCCAATATATCAAAATGTGAGTTCTCACACCTATCACTAGCATCAAAAGGGTTAGTACACAATATAACATGAATAGAAATAAGTAAAGACGGTAAATATAGTCAATAATGCAATGCAATGGCATCGCACAAAAAAATATGACTACCATATATTCTAGTACGTACCTCAGACATTTCAATAAAAAAGATTAGCCTCTAAACAATTTGGACAACACTTAAAAGATATCAAACAAACAATGGGACAAAAATTTTTATGATAATAATGGACCAGATTTCAATGCCAAAAATAATGAAGAGAAAAAAGTTCAAGGATGAGACCAACAAACTGACTAAAAATAATAAGAAGACAAAATGAACAGTAGCCAAGTGATTCCAGAAACGTTCATTCAAAATAAAAAGATTTTGCTTTGATAGATAAATTAAATCAGATATCATAAGCTAATTAAATAAAATGAATGTCGTATGAATTATTCTCATAACTATATTACTATCAAATATGGAGTAACAATAAGAGTTTAACATAACACCTAGATAATTTTGGCCTAGGAATGGGGTTAGGACAATTTTGCAGTAGTGGGTGACAAGTTCATGACGTGGACTGGTCACATACTTTTCCGGTTAAGACTCAAATCACAGAAAAAATTATTTTTAACAACGGGTCATCTAAAAATCAAAGACTATCCTTTTCCTATACAATTTTGCTCCCTGAAAATGATTATGAAGTTACATTTGCGAAATCATGCAAGAATGTTGAGATATCAAAGAAATACATTATATGACATTTTTCTGAGGCGCGAAAGAGGCCTTAGACATAATTTGGCTCAATTGAACCTATCACAAAAGTATTTTCACCAGAAGTTGAGATGATATTTGATATTCTTGCATGCAGCAAATTAAAAAAAAAGTCAAGTTACACTACTTTTATAATATGCAATTATTTTTCGTAAACATGATTTTGACACCTTAATAATTAAAGATAAAATAAATAATTTATTGTCCATGTATATAGCTTAAATTATTTTTATTCAGTTAAGTGATTGTGAGATGAAGATGATCTCTCTTTTCCAGGATCGATGCAAGTCATAAGTATTGGATAGAGACGAATTTAAAATTTAATTGGGTTAATATGTAAAGGGGGATAAGACATAAGAAATACGAGAAAGTGGTAACACCAGGAGAAGGTAATAGAGATTAAAAAAAGGTGTCACCAAAGAAAAGAAGAATAACAAAAGTGTGGGTACTAATGTCCAAGGAAGACATAAAGGAATCGAGAACAATACCCAAGGAAAATGTATGAATAATGTTATCAACGATGACAGAACATAGAAGTGGAAAGAGCATGAACATGAAGGAGATTGGGCCACTACTCACAAAAGAGAAGATGAATAGATTACAAGTCCAAAGTCCCATAATGAGCAAAATGAGTAAAAGATTAAAAAGATAGAGAATTTCAACAGGAATAGAAAAAGGAAAAACATCATGAAAAAGGCAAAAAAATAAAGTTGTTGTTACATTTAAAGTTGGCAAAAGTCATATTAGTAAGCGAAGAGAAGGAGGAAATAAGAAGCCCAAAAAATATGACTACCACCAAGTCAAGTAGGCACCTCAAACATTCCAAACAAAAATGATTAGCCTCAGAACAATTTGGACAACACTCAAAAGATATCAAACAAACAATGAGACACAAATTTTTATGATAATAATGGAGCAGATTTCAATGTCAAAAACAATGAAGAGAAAAAAGTTCAAGGGTGAGAGCAACATACTGACTAAAAACAACTAGAAGACAGAATTAGCAGTAATCAAGTGATTCAAGAAACGTTCATTCAAAATAAAAAATATTTTGGTCTGATAGTGGACTTGGATGGATCATATATATATGAAGTAAATGAAGAAGAGAAAACCGATGATACAAATGAAGAGGAGGAGCTAGAGACAGCTCAAGTATTTTAGTAGCCTAAAGAAAAAAAACAAATTGAAGTCCTTAAAATTGAAAAGGTGTTAACATATTGTTTTAAAAAAATTATTTCGAGATGCAAAGTTATTATTTTTGTATTGAAAAAAATTACTTTTTCTTTAAAAAATACTCCCCACGTTTTTACAAATTCAAACCAACTACACAGGGGAGGAAAAAGTAACTCATCCCAAATCTTTTTCCAATGACCAATGCCCTATTTTGGAATAGAATGTCGGATTAGATCACAAAAAACAAATCAAAGACTGGGGAAACACATACATATAAACAAAATAGAGTTTGTCGCTATCTTTGAGCTATTCTCAAAAAAGGAGAAAAATAATAGTTACAAGAATTCTTTGAATTTTTAGAATTGCCTAGCTAATGATATTAGTCCATTTATCAAATAATACGGACTGCTTGATGGAAGATTAAAATTTGCAAATGGAGTAACTACAACTACTAAGGAAGACAATGTTGCCTCATTTTATTCTTAATTCATTCTACTTATAAAATATAACATTTAAATATTCGGCTAAAATTTTAACAACTATTCGATTGACCCGTTCATTTCAAAGTATAATAAGTTATGATCTATATACCTTAAATCTCTATTAATCTATCAAGTTGCCTGCCTCTCGTTATATACAACAAATTCATTTCAAGGAAAATAGATAGAATAAAATGTAATAAATAAATAACCAAGGAGGATAAATAAAAAGTTTACCTCCTCTCTCAACCATTGATTTTTCATTTTCAACTTTTCTAAATTACGTGTCATTTCTTCTTCATTGGTGGACCATCACATTGAGGGCACATTATAAGTTTTATTGACTCTTTCATTGCCATATTCTCAGAACAAAATTTTTCATTTACTGCTCGAAGTGTATTGTTTTCTAATCTTTCATTTTTTATCTGAAAAAATATATATTACAAGATTATCACATAAATACATAGATAATAAAATAAGATATCATAGGCTTATTAAATAAAATGAATGTCATATGAATTATTCTCACAACTATATTACCATCAAATATGGAGTAACAATAAAAGCTTAACATAACACCTAGATAATTAAGTGATGGATCGATTAATAATTATATCAGTTTTGTGAATATTCTCAAGCAAGAAAAATCAAAAATGGACATTTTAATTAATCAAAGGTATATATACTTAGATATTACAAGAATTAAAATAAGAATTTAATAATAATTGAAGGACCTTATGTTCTATTTATCTTTTTTTTAAATGTGTGAAAATTATCTACCTTCTTCCTTGCTTAAAAGATCGAATTCCCACTTTAATTTTGGAAGCATACATTTTCTTCCTCATGTGCAACATATATCTTGAATTATTAATGTCTACATGGATGAGAAACGTAGTCTACTAAAATATAATCATTCCAAATTGGTCCAACTCGAATGGATTTGGGTAGGAATATTTTCAAGGGAGGTCAATTTTGACCCAAATTAAGATAGATAACATGTTTAAAGGATGACTAATATATATATAAAAAGTGTAGCTCAAATTGGTTCATAAAAGAATTTGTGTTAAATATATAGATAGTAAAAGAATTAGTTTGTTTGGTAATTAAACAAATAACAAGAAAAAAACTAATTAGAAAGGAAAATTTTTGTTAGTTGGAAAATTAGGTCATAGTCCATTTTAATCATTCTAAAATAATTTCATTCATTAAAGAATCAAAAAAGAAAATCATTAGTTCCACGTTATAAAATCATATTAATTTGACTAAATTCTTAAAATCTAATGGAAATACAAACTTTATTCTTTTGTAATTCCATACTAGGTTTTGGAACTTGTTATAGATTTTATGTATTTGGAATAATTTTACATGATTCTATCATTAATTTCAATGAGTTGAAGCTTAATCAAATTGCCGGTCAAATGAAAATATTACTTAAAAAGAAAATACCTACAATATTCTAATTAAAATTCCTAAACTAATGAGACGAAGGATTCACTTTCAAATCTTATGATCAATTCAATAAGAAATATTAAATAACTGATTTAGAAAAATTAGATGACAATCAAAAAGTAAAATTGTCAATAATAGAATTAATTGTGCATGAAAGGCAAAAAAATAATAATTAAAAACTAGAGCAGGTAAATGTACTAATAAATAGTATAGGACCTGTAAAATTTACCAAAATGCCCCTAAAATGTATCATGTGCATAATGTATCTTTTCTATCTTAGCTGAGAGGGTTTACAGGGTTTGTGTAGTATCCATTTATCATAGAAACACCTCAGCAGACCTAATAGAACTGGAGATGGTTGATTTTGATGTGATACTTGGCATAGATTAGCTTCACGCATGTTATGCTTTTGTTGATTGTTCCAATGGGAAGTTTGAGACAGTATTTGCGATCAGTGCAAAAAATCGATGGGAAATGGCCTCGACCTGATATTAAAGCAAACGACTCAAAAAATAATTTTGGCAAAATGATGCAAAAACAGTGTCGATCCGCACCACTGGCGCAATGTGGAGCGGCCGCAGAGACACACATAAGTTTTATTAATAAAATTTCGATGAGAATTGAAAATTCCAAAAATTTGCGAAATACACTGGTCCAAGCCCCTAGCGCGTCGCGGACTAGTGTACAAATTTTTAAAAAAATTCTTTTAATTGTGAAAGGGCCTTTTGGTTATTTCTCACCCTATGCTAAGTCTTAAAATATATTTTTTAAGCTATTTTATTTGAATGAAGGGTTTCAAAACCCCTTTATTTCAAACGTCTAAGCGTACATTCTAAGAGAAGAAGAAGAAATAGCTTGAGAGTTTCAAAGTTTGAGTTTAAAATTCCTTGAAGACATTATGAAATTCTTTATTCGAGGTATGTAAAGGCTACCTAAAACATGGGATCGTTCTCCCATATGCACCATTATGGGTGTATTATGCACCACACTGCATAAACAGGTGGCTATAGGACATTAGGAAGTGTTACCATCCTTCTATGATCTGAGTTCATTCGATAGAGTTTCACCTTATGAGAATATCATTTTAACTCGTGCATTACACGTTTACAGAAAATACCGCCAAAGAGAACACTTGCTTAGAGAGATGCCTTAGCCCCAGCTGCTGAGAATGCCCAACCTAAGGTACGAGCTCAGATAGAGACTAGAAGACATGGATGCCCTGCCAAGACTACTGGGGTCCCACAAGCGCCCCCTGCTCAGCTCCAATCAGCCCCCAGTACCGAGGCAGATTCTAGGGAAGCCATCACTATGCTGACTCAGCTGGTGGTCTCTCAGGGTAAAAACCAAGGTCCTGAAGCTCCTAGCAGAAGCTCATAGGAGCCCTCAGCTGCAACCCGACTCAGAGTCTTTTTGAGGATGAACCGCTAGTATATACAGGGTCGAAGGTAGAGGAGGATCTGCAGAATTTTATTAATGAGATGTACAAGGTACTAAGAGACATTGCTAATGTTGGGTACAAGTAATGGGAGGAGACTAGGGGTGAGAATGCAGAGTCTTTTGAATGGGAAGAGTTTAAAGCCGCTTTCCTTGATCATTTCTTTCCTCAAGAGCTGAGGGAGGTGAAGGTGGATGAATTTGTGAACCTGAAGCAAGGAGGGATGATGATTAAAGAGTATAACATTAAGTTTATTAAGTTGTCAAGGTATGCTCTAGAGATGGTCCAAGACGTGAGCGCTAGGATGTGGAAGTTTGTGTTTGGCCTGGGCAGACATGTGTAGAAGGAGTACAAGGCAACGTTGTTGATCCTCGGCATGGACATCTCTAGAATCATGGTGTATACCCAACAGACAAAGGAGGAAAGGAAGAACAGATTAAAAGAAAAGCAAAATCAGCAGGACATGAGCCTAGTCAGCAAAAGAAGAATAAGGGTGATAAGTCCTACTTCCAGAGAAGGCCATCTTATCATGCACCTTTTATAGCAAGTGCACTTGTTTAGCTAAACAGGTATGATCAAAAATCTCATGGTTACATGAATTATAGGGCTCAGGGTGCTCATCTTAGGCCAATGTGACCTAAGATGCATAGGGCAGACCACCTTGTAGCAAGTATGGTAAGCTTCATTTAGGAGAGTACTGTGTGGGAAAGGATGTTTGCTATTTATGTTGATAGACTAGTCACTTCTAGTATGAGTGTCCAAAGAGGAGGTGAGGTGGCACAGTCCTCCGCAATGACCCCAACGAACAATCATCAAAGGGGTACTACTGATGGACGAACCACTTTTATGCTATAGGTAATCGACAGGATTAAGAGGCTACACCAGATGTGGTTATGGGTATTCTTTAAGTCTTTACTTTTGAATGCTATGCATTGATTGACTCGGGTGCCACCTTATATTTTGTGACCCCTTATATGGCTAGTAAGTTTGGGATTCTACCAGAGTGTTTGCTTGAACCTTTTGTTGTTTTCACTCCTACTAGTGAGTCTATCTTAGCTGAGAGGGTTTACAGGGTTTGTGTAGTATCCATTTATCATAGAAACACCTCAGCAGACCTAATAGAACTGGAGATGGTTGATTTTGATGTGATACTTGGCATAGATTAGCTTCACGCATGTTATGCTTTTGTTGATTGTAGAACTCAAATTGTTAAGTTCCAATTTCCTATTGAGCCTATTCTAGAGTTGAAAAGGAGTTCTGCTGCACCTAAGGGCAAGTTTATCCCTTATCATAGAGCCAGAAAGTTGATTTCCAAAGGTTGTATTTATCATCTCGTGCGAGTTAACTCAGATGATGTTGAATCTTCTACCCTTGAGTTAGTCCCCATTGTGAATACGTTTCATGAGGTATTTCCTGATGATCTACCTAGAGTCCCTCATGATATGTAGATTAACTTTAGGATTGATGTTCTTTCTGACACCCAATACATTTCAATTCCATCTTATAGAGTGGCGCCCCCAGAGTTGAAAGAATTGAAAGACTTGCAAGAGAAAGGTTTAATAAGGCCTAGTGTCTCTCCTTGGGGTGCTCTTGTCCTATTCATGCATAAGAAAGATGGATCTCTCAGAATATGCATAGACTATCGATAACTGAACAAAGTCACAATAAAGAATAAGTATCTTCTCCCCAGGATAGATAATCTATTTGACCAACTTCAGCGTACTACTTGGTTCTCCAAGATAGACCTCAAATCAGGTTACCATTAGTTGAACGTGAGGGAAAGTGATATTCCAAAGGCAGCATTTAGGATATGGTATGGCCATTTTGAGTTCTTGGTCATGTCTTTTAGGTTGAATAATGCACCAGCAACTTTCATGAATTGATGAGCAAGGTATTTAGAGCATTTCTTGATATATTCATGATTGTGTTTATTGATGATATTCTAGTGTATCCAAAGGATGAATAAGAGCATGCTAATCATCTTAGAGTGGATTTACAGATGCCCAAAGACCATGAGTTGTATGCAAAATTCTCAAAGTGTGAGTTTCGACTCAAGTTTGTTGTAACGACCCCAAAAAGTGCCTGAAAATGTGACTCGGAAGTGCCCAAAATTGTAATTTCTAGATATCTCAAATTTTGTTTATTATTTCAGAAATCCGACTTCATATTCTTGTTTAGGGGATTAAATTGAGTGAGAAATAAGTCTAACCCTGATTTTAGAACAACCATAGAGAAATTCAAAATTTCAAAGTTTGACAAAAATAGTGAGCCTACGCATCACTGGCATAATGCACCAGTGTCATTTTTAAGTGTAATTTCATCCTGTTTTCCTATCTTAGTCAAAGGCTATTGGGTCTAGGGCTGAAGCCTTCCCATACGTATACTTAGCCATATATTGCCCTCATATCATTCTAAACTTTTCCCAATACTCATTCAAGCACTTAGCCATTATTTCATCTCCTAAATTCAAGTCTCAAAACCCTTTTCGAATCTTAAGGAATTCAACCAAGCTTCAAGTCTCCATATTTAATCTTTATCAAGTTCATCTCCAAAGCTAAGGTATGTAGGTTTCTTTCATGGATTTCATTCACCTACGATGCCCAAGCTTCCTTTTCTAAAAATTGCATGATTTAAGGTTGATTTACTCATGGGTCTTATTCATTAAGAAATTCACTGCACATTATGTTGGGGTTTATAAAATTATGACTGTTTTACTATGTCTTGGGCTATGAATCTAAGATCTATTGTAAGATTTGATGAAGGGTTTTGACGTATATTGACTAAGGGTGTTACCAAGTATCTATTGATAGTTTTACATTGGATTTTCTAGCATGATGATACTCTTGAATTGTATTGTTTTACACTAGTACTACACACCCTCTAACTATTTGATAAAATATCCGATTATGGTTTCTTGAGGGATTAAAGGTCCAATACATATCTTATGAGTTGAATAACTTTATTGATGATGATAGGAATGTTTATACGAGTTTTTTTCATAAAAAAGTTCTTATGGTATTGTAAGTAGATTGTTTGGTTCCTGTGGTTGTTATGTTCTTCAAAAAAAGGAGGAGGCCCTCCCTTGATGCTTGAAATCTAATGGTTTGATGAGCTAGTTCTATGATTCCTACCGAAAAGGCCATGTCGTAAGGTAGAAAGACTAAAGATTCTTACCGAAAAGATGATATCGTAAGGTATGGATATCCTATTGAAAAGGTCATGTTGTATGGTAGAAAGACTAATGGTTCCTACCAAAAAGATCAGATCATATGGTTTAGACATCTTAGCAAAAAGGTCATGCCTTAAGGTAGAAAGACTAATGATTTCCACCGAAAAGATCATATCGTAAAATGTGGACATTATGTTAAAAAGGCCATGGCGTAAGGTAGAATGAATCATGGCTCCTACCCAAAAGATTATATTATAAAGTAGGGGACGTCTCATACTACCTATCAAAGAGACTATTTCGTATGGTAGGGGTATTGGTAACACTCTCCAAAAATGTTATACCATAAGGTGAGTAGGGGCCATTTTACCCATTTCACGAAGGTTGTTAAGAAGGGTTTGAGTATGTATTCCATATTGAGTTTACATTCCTTGATCATGATTTACAAGGATGTTTTACCTTAAGCATTGATCATGCGTACTATATTGAGATTTTACTAATCTATTGCATATTACTAAGCATTTTAACTATGTTGCCTATCCCTTGCTAGCATTGCATCCTACATACTTAGTGCATTCAAATGTATTGACGCCTACTCAATGCCTACATGATGCCACCATGTATAAACCGGTGAACTGCTTGATCATCCTCCTCCTCCTCGTGGCTAGACAGATTGTTCAAGTTTGCTTTGGTGAGTCCTCATGTCTGGGGAAAATATCTATCTTGTCTCATGCTTATGCTCAATTATATCTTGTATACTTGTATTACCTATTGTCATTACTATGAGGGTGAGTTAGGTTGCTTTTCTTGGCCCCCGCTAAGTTCTATGTTTAGAGGTGTTGTAGAACCACTATCTAATGATGCTATAAGCTTGACTCTCTTTATGTTTTATGAAGTGAAGGTTTTCCCTTTGTTCCTATTCCCTTAGGTCTACTCTCTTATTGTTGTTTAAATTGCTTTTGCGACCAAGGATATGCAAAGAGGCTTATTTGGGGTTCCTTCAAGTTCTCCATTCACCGATCATGGCTAGGCCCTAGGTCCAGGTCATGATAATTAAAGCACTAGGTTATTTGATCCTCGGAGTCCAACACATCACATCGATTAGAGTCTTTTTCATGGTTGTGTTATGCACCACAACTATGAGTAGGAGGTTATGAGACATTTTAGGAAATATTTACCTTCTTCTTGTTCTAAGTCATGCGATAGAGTTGAAGCAAGATTTCCCCCTAACAATTGTTCTTTACCATGCTAGTTGATCATGCCTAATACAAGAAAACGAAGAGCCCGCACTTTCGATGGACAACTAGATCATGTGGAGCTTCAGGATGATCTCACCTTGCTTGCACAAGTTGTGGCTAATCAAGCTAATCAAGGGGCCCAAGACCCTTATACTTCTATAGTATCTTCATGAGTGAGAGACTTCATGAGGAGAGCTCACTGGAGTTCTATGGGTCAAAGGTAGATAAAGATCCATAAGAGTTTATTGATGAGATTTATAAGGTATTGCCCATCATGAGTGTTAGATCGGAAGATAAGGCGGATTTGGCAGCCTACCAACTCAAAGGGGCAACACAAATATGGTACAATCAATGGAAGGAGGAGAATGAAATCAATGATATGGTGCTTTAGGAGGAGTTCAAGGCGGCTTTCCTTAATCAGTTCTTCCCTCTTAAGCTTAAGGAAGCCAAATTGGAAGAATTCATGAATTTGAGACAAGGGTCAATGAGTGTCAGGGGGTATACCCTCATGTTCAATAAACTCTCTAAATATTCTACTCACTCCATCTTCAATCTTCATCAAGTTCATCTCTAAAGGTAAGGTATGTAGGTTTATTACATGGGTACCTTTAATCCATGATGCTCAAGCTTCGTTTTCTTAAAATTGCATGATCTAACATTAATTTACTCATGGTTTATTCAGTAAGAAATTCACTGCACACTATGTTACTTGATGACTTATGCTGAACAAATTGAGGGGGAGAAGTTGAGGAAAAGAAGGTGTAATGAGGCAAAGAGGTCTTGATTATATGGTAGCTCCCAAGGTCTAGAATCTGACGATGCTCAAAGCAAGAGAGTTGTTAAGAATGGGGTGTCAAACCTAAGGCCCTAAGGAGATGATGAGGTGACTCATCCTAGATGCCTAGAATGTGGGAGGAAACATGGGGGAACATATTAGAGGAACACAGGTGCATACTTTAGGTATGGTGAAATGGGCCACAAAATCCCAGAATGCCCAAATGCTCAAAACAAGGGTAAAGGTGGTAATGTTAATCAAGGGGTGCTCCAAAATATTATCAGTTCTATGCTCTTCAAATAAGGAAAGGAAGAGATGAGGTGCCTGATGATGCTACCAATATGTTAAAGGCTTTAATTGATGTTGTTGTGCATGCTTTAATGGTTCCGGGAGTTACTTTTCCTTTAATCATTCATTTTATTGCTAGAAGGGTTTAGGGATTGCTCATATTCTTATTATATAGGGTCTTGTCTTGTGATTTTGATTGAACTTATATTGATGGTTGGAGGTGTTGGGGTGGTTTGGCTACTTGCATATCATGTTTCCAATGAATGTAGAACCCATAAAGTTGTAATATGATGATTGATAAGATAGAGGTCTTGGAGTGGTTTGGCTACTTTCATATCATGGCTTCAATGAGTGTAGAACCCGTAAGTTTGTAATATGATGGTTAAGGATGGTCAATTTATTTGGTCAACTACAATGGGTTAGTCACTTCTCTAAGTTTGATCTTTCTTTTGGATTTTATCTCTAAGTGAGGATGAGGGTAGGTGATGTTCCTAAGTATCTTTTCGGACTAGGGGTGAGCATTTGAGTATTGTTGGAGTTGTTCGGTTGACTTATGCACTGGCTATATTTATGGGTTTCATGAATAGGGTCTTAAAACCCTACCTAGGTATGCTGGACGTGGCCTCTAGGTATGAAGCATTGATTGATTTAGAGCTTGTGAATCATTTGGGGTTAGCGTTGCAAGTCATGGATGATGAGGGGATTGTTTGCTAAATATGATAGGTTTAAATGGAAGATAACAAGAATATGGTTAGAACTCCTTAAAGATTACGATATGAGTGTGTATTATTTTTCCTCGGTAAGGCTAATTTTATGGTCGGTACTCTAGGTAGCCTAGCATGTGTTAAGGAAGGTAGAAAAGAAGTGGCTAGAGAGGTCCATCAGTTGGCTAGATTGGGGGTTAAGTTGAAGGAAGTTGAGCATGGTGGTGTAGTATTCTTGATGATTCCAAATTTTCTTTGGTTGGAGTGTTCTGTTTTATGCAAGGCCTTGATTCCATCTTTTTTGGGGTTGGAAGTTTTGGGTGAAAAAATGGTACAGTGGAGGTTCTCTCCTAAGGGGGAGATAGTGGTTTATGGTACCAAGTAGACTAGGTGGGTTCAAGGTTGACAAATAAGTTTAGGATTGTGAGTCCTTGTAGAATATAGAAAAAGGTTGTTAGGGTTGCTTAAGGATTGGAGTTATCTAAGGATATGATTATGGTTTATCCGGTTCTTCATGCTTTTAGGTTGAGGGGATGTATTGGTGACTCTAGTGTCATAAAACTCTTTGTAGTTGTGTGTGTTGTGGAGGATAAGTTGGCTTAGGAGAAGGTCCCTATGGAGTTATTGGATGGAAAGGTGGGAAGTTCATTAAAAAGGATATGGTGCTCATTAAGGCCCATGGGAAGAATTGTCAAAATGATAGTTCTCCCATGGAGCCGGAGTGAGCATGAAATTGCGATATCCTTACCTCTTTCATTCTACTCAAGCTTATGATAACATGTCAAACTCCTTTTCATGATTTCAAGTCTTATGTTTCAGCTCCTATGTCATTTACATGCATTCATGTTTATGTTGATAAGTTCATGGTGATTTTAACACTTATGTTGAGATTTTCAAAATAATGTTTAAGTGCATGGTTGCATCCTTGTTGGGGATGAGCTCTTCATGATTACTCTTCTTATATACGTTTCTTGGACATTCTGGGAAGAATGTTCCCAAGGGGAGATATTGTAACGACCCCAAAAAGTACCCAAAAATGTGCCTCGGACATGTTCGGAATCATAATTTTCATATATCTCAAAATTCATGCATTATTTCATAAATCAGACTTCATATTCTTTTTTAAGGGGTCAAATTGATTGGGAAATAGGTCTAACCCCGATTTTAAAGTTTGAAGAAAATAGTGGGCCTGCGCGTCACTGGTATGACACACCAGTGTTATTTTTTGGTGTAATTTCATCTAGCTTTCCTATCTCGGTCCAAGGCTTTTGGGTCATGCCCCAAGCCTTTCCATACATGAAAATACTTATAGTTAGCAATATATTGCCCTCATATCATTCTAAACATTTCCTAATACTCATTCAAGCACTTAGCCTATATTTCATCTCCTAAATTCAAGTCTCAAAACCCTCTCCGAATCTTAAGGAATTCAGCCAAGCTTTAAGTCTCCATCTTCAATCTTCATCAAGTTCATCTCTAAAGGTAAGGTATGTAGGTTTATTACATGGGTACCTTTAATCCATGATGCTCAAGCTTCGTTTTCTTAAAATTGCATGATCTAACATTAATTTACTCATGGTTTATTCAGTAAGAAATTCACTGCACACTATGTTAGGGTTTATGAAATTGTGCCTGTTTTACTATGTCTTGGGCTATGAATCTAAGATCTATGTGAGATTTGATGAAGGATTTTGATGTATATTGATTGAGGGTTTTACCAAGTATCTATTGAAGCTTTTACATTGGATTTTCTAGGATGATTTTACTCTTGAATTGCATGGTTTTATACTAGCACTACACACCCTCTAAGTGTTTGATAAAATATCTGGTTATGGTTTCTTGAGGAATTGAAGGTCCAATGCATGTCTTATGAGTTGAATGACTTTATGATGAAGATAGGAATGTTTACATTAGTTGGTTTCATGTAAAAGTGCCTATGGTGTTGTGTAATGACCCGTTAAGTCATTTTGAGATATAGAGTTTCGCATATTATAAAATGCTTATCTTGTAATTTTTAAAGAAGCGTTTTGGACTATTCAATAGTTTTATTATTTAATTAAGAAGTAATTTTTTATAATTGAACTCGAATCATACAATGTTTTCCATTATCAGTGACGAACTCTACTATGCAATAGAAGTTAACGGATTATTTCATGTAGATTTTCATAATTTTCTTTTCTTATCATATTATAATTCAAGTATTGATATATTAGAATAGGTAATTAAGCTTTAGGTGTATCGTATTATATGAATACTATTAAACTTATGGTATTTTGTGTGTTTAAGACTTAACTCTAGGTTTGAGAGTTAAGAATTAAATGAAAGAATTGAATAAATATTTTTAGGTCTAGGCTAGACATATATTAATATGAGTATTATTAGTTTTGAGATCTTATTGTAATTATTATTTGACTAGATCGTGGTGCTACAAATTCTATTCGAAAGAGAAAGGCTCAAGTGTTTGACTGACCGCGACGCGAATAAGGCAAGTGGATTTCTAATGCAAGTGAATTTCTAATCTTTTGTTAAATATGTTGAACCTTGTATTCTCCAATGTGTATACAATTGAGTGTTTTGGGGTAGAGATGAATTTATGTAGGCTTTGATTGAAATGTTTCTCCAATGTGTATACAATTGAGTGTTTTGGGGTAGAGATGAATTTATGTAGGCTTTGATAGAAATATTTCTCCAATGTGTATACAATTGAGTGTATTCGGGTAGAGATGAATTTATATAGGCTTTGATTGAAATATTTCTTCAATGTGTATACAATTGAGTGTTTTGGGGTAGAGATGAATTTATGTAGGCTTTGATAGAAATATTTCTCCAATGTGTATACAATTGAGTGTATTCGGGTAGAGATGAATTTATATAGGCTTTGATTGAAATATTTCTTCAATGTGTATACAATTGAGTGTTTTGGGGTAGAGATGAACTTATGTAGGATTCGATTGAAATATTTTGAATTGGGTAGTTGTCCTACGATGATATTTCATTTGTGAATTAATAATGGAGTTTTATTATATGTAAAATAGTGATTATTTGTTATTGATATCAAAGTGATACTTATTTTTTTTGATGTGGATGTTGTTAAGGTTGTGATGGTATCGAGATTGAGGATATTGCAACATTTATGGTATTTGAATTGAAAAGTGTGGTTAAGTGATGAAAGATTCTGTTTTGTGATATTATTGAGTTTGTATCGAGACTATGTTATTGTGAGTTGTATTAATATTTGTCATCTCCTCATTATTGTGTGAGCATGCCTATTTGCATAGACTTTGTGCATTTGTTATGTGTTTGCTGGATGATCCAAGATAAGAAATGCAAAGCCGAAGGGAAATGGTTTCGGCTAGTGAAAAAGAAAAGAAAAAGAAAATATTGGGGCCGAGGTCTTTACCAGTCGAGACATGATGCCGAGGTCTTTGCCGGTGAATTTATGATACCGAGGTCTTTGCTGGCGAATTTATGATGCCGAGGTCTTTGCCGGTAATGGATACATGGTACATGTATGGCCCCCATGGGTTCTGACTGAGGCATGCTTATGATCAGCGAATGTGTATTGTAGGACAGACATGCATCATTCTTATTAGGATAATAAGAATTATACTATTATAGGCTTTGATCATAGAATTTTGGATAGTTTAATTGTGAAGGTTATGAATTATTGTGCTGCAGAATAGTTGTGAGATTGTGTCCCATAGAGGCCTGATGCTAAGTGATGATTATATCTACATTCTAGTAATCTTCTACATATGATATGTATATATATTGTGCTAGGACTTTTCTGAGTGCAGGTTTGTAGTCTGGCAATATGTGGTTAGGTGTAAAGGAGTTTCCTGGTTCTTCATTATTTTACTTTAAGTTAGTTCCATTTGCTTGGTACCGCGTGGTTTTTGGTACTCACCCCTTGCTACATTTTTGTAGGATGCGAGCCCGATCCCTCATGTTAGACTTTTCTCATTACAGGATCGAGCTTCCGGATTATTCTTAAAGGTAGCTGCTTATGTCTTCAGAAGACCTTCAAGGAATCCATTATTATGTTATGTTCTATTTGACAACTAGACATTTAAGATATGCATTGTATTCGAGAATTCTATATTTAGAGGCTTGTACATGTGACACCAGTCCTTGGGATAGTTGTAGTCGGTATTCATATGATTAACTATTGTATTAGTCTATTTATCTTCCGTAATTATTATTAAGTTTGGATTAGTAAGTGTTAGGTTGACTCGCCTTGGTGGGTTAGGTGAGTGTCATCACACCTAAAATTTTGGCTTGTGATATGTTGTAAGTAGATTGTTGGGTTTCCATGATTGTTGTGTTCTTAAGAAAAGGCAGGAGGCCCTCCCTTGATGCTTGAAATGTAATGGTTAGATGAGCTAGTTCTATGATCCCAAACGAAACAGCCATGTTGAAAGGTAGAAAGACTAATTAATCCTACTGAAAAGACCATATCGTAAGGTATGGCCACCCTAGCGAAAAAGTCATGCCATAAGTAGAAAGACTAATGGTTCCTACTGAAAAGATCATATCGTAAGGTATGGACATCCTATCGAAAAGACCATACCGTTAGGTAGAAAGACTAATGGTTCCTACTGAAAAGATCATATCGTAAGGTATGGGCACCCTAGCGAAAAAGTCATGCCATAAGTAGAAAGACTAATGGTTTCCACAGAAAAGATCATATCATAAGGTGTGGACTTACTATTGAAAAGGGCATGCCGTAATGCAAAATGAATCATGGCTCCTACCCAAAAGATTATATCATAAAGTAGGGGACGTCTCATACTACCTATCAAAAAGACTATGTCATACAGTATGACTATTAGTAATGCTCTCCAAAAAGGTTATATCGTAAGGTGAGTGGGGGCCATTTGGCCCATTTCATGAAGGTTGGTAAGAAGGGTTTGAGTATGTATTCCATATTGAGTTTAGATTCCTTGATCACGATTTACAAGCATTTTTACCTTAAGCATTGATAATGCATACCATATTGAGATTTTTTCTATCTATTTCCTATTACTATGCATTTTGACCATGTTGCCTATCTCTTGCTAGCATTGCATCCTACTTACTTAGTACATTAAAATATACTAACGTATATTCTATTCCTATATAATGTCACCATGTAGCAACTAGTGCACTGCTTGATCATCCTCCCCTCCTCATGGCTAGACAGATTGTTCAAGTTTGGTTTGGTGAGTCCTTATGTCTGGTGACAATATCTATCTTTTCTCATATTTATGCTTAATTATATCTTGTATATTTGGATTACCTATTGTCATTACTATGAGGGTAAGCCCGGTTTCTTGTCTTTGCCCATGCTAAGTTCTATGTTTAGAGGTGTTGTTGAACAAGTATGTAATAATGCTATAAGCTTGATTCTCTTTATGGTTTATGAAGTTAAGGTTTTCCTTAGTTCCTATGCCCTTAGTTCTACTCTTTTATTGTTATTGAAATTGCTTCCGCGACCAAGTATGTGTAAGGATATGCAAAGAAGCTTGTTTGGGGGTCCTTTAGATTCTCCATTTAGCTGTCACGGCTAGACCCTAGGTCTGGGTCATAACATCTATGGCTTTCTTAGGCCATGTTGTTTTGGGAGATGGTATTCAGGTAGATACTCAGAAAATTGAAGAAGTTAAGAACTGGCCTAGACCAACTTCTCCGACCGAAATAAGAATCTTCTTGGGTTTGGAAGGCTACTATCGTAGATTTGTTGAGGGCTTCTCTTACTTGTCAGTACCATCGACTAAGGTAACTCAGAAAAAGGCCAAGTTTCAGTGGTCTGAGGAATGTGAGAAAAGTTTCCAAGATTTGAAGGCTAAATTGACTACAACACCAGTCTTGACCTTGCTAGACGGGATGGGAGACTTTGTGATATACTGTGATGAATCCAGAGTTGGACTTAGTTATGTCTTAATGCATAGAGGGAAGGTGATAGCTTATGCTTCTAAACAACATAAGATCCATGGGAAGAATTATCCAACTCATGATCTCGAATTAGCAGCAGTGGTATTCGTACTTAAGATTTGGTATCACTATTTGTATGGAGTATATGTGGACGTGTTCATTGACCACAAGAGTTTGCAATACATATTCAGTCAAAAGGAGCTCAACCTATGACAGGTGAGATAGTTGGAGTTGGAAGGATTATAATATGAGCATCCTCTACCACCTTAGTAAGTCTAATATTATTGCTGATGCTCTTAGCTGGTTGTCTATGGGTTGCACTGCCTATGTGAAGGAAGGGATGAGAGAATTGGCTTTGTGCATAGATTGGCTCGACTGGGAGTGCAATTTAAAGAGAACAATGATGGAGGGTTCAATGTTCAAAATGGTTTTGCTTTGTCGTTAGTGTCAAAAGTGAAGGCAAAGTAAGGCAAAGACCATGTCTTATTCCAATTGAAAGAAGCGGTTCATAAGAAGATGGTGATTGTTTCTTCCAAAGGGGGAGATAGGGTATTGAGATACTAAGGTAGAATATGTGTGCCTAATGTTGATATCGTTTGAGTGAGGATCATGGCCGTAGCTCATAGCTGCAGATATTCCATCTATCTTGGTTCCACCAAAATGTACCATGACGTGAGATAAGTCTAATGGTGGTATGGAATGAAGAAGGACATTGCAGAATTCATCTCTAAGTATCCCAATTGTCAATTGGTTAAGGTTGACCATCAGAAACCATGTGGATTGGCTCAAAACTTTGAAATTCTGAGTGGAAGTGGGAGATGATCAACATAGATTTCAGCACTGGCTTACCATCCTGAAAGCAGCATGATTAGATATGAGTGATTATTGATAGGATGACCAAATCACCCTACTTTTTGGCAGTCAAGAAAACTAATATGGCTGAGGAGTATGTTGGACTATATATTCATGAGATTGTGAGGTTGCATGGTGTTCCCCTGTCCATCATCTCGGACAAAGGTGCTCAATTCACCTCTCAATTTTGGAGATCATTTCAGAAAGGATTGGGCACGAAAGTTACTCTATGCACAGCCTTCCACCCTCAAACAGATGGATAGGCTAATCGCACTGTCCAGACTTTAGAGGATATGTTGAAAGTGTATATCATCAACTTCAAGGGAAATTTGGATGACCATTTACCATTGATTGAGTTCACATACAACAACAACTACCATGCCAACATTCAGATGGCCTCTAATGAGGCATTATATGGGAGGAGATGTAGATCACTAGTTGGCTGGTTTGAGGTTGGTAAAGCTTAGTTAATCAGACTTGATCTTGTCCACCAATCTATATAGAAGGTATAGGTCATCAGGGAAAGGTTGAAGACAACGCAGAGCCGTCAAAAGTCCTATACGGATGTTAGGAAAAGGGAATTTGAGTTTGAGGTTGATGATTGGGTGTACTTGAAGGTGTCACCTATGAAGGGTGTCATCAGGTTTGGTAAGAAGGGGAAGCTGAGTCCCTATTCTATCGGGCTATACCAGATTATAAGGAGGATTGGGAAAGTCGCTTATGAGTTAGACCTACCTGTTGAGCTAAATGGAGTTCACCCGGTATTTCATATTTCACTGCTGAAGAAATACTTTGGAGATCCTTCTCTGCTAATTCCTATTGAGAGCACAAAAGTGAAGTACAGCCTATCTTACGAAGAGTTTCCAGTCCAAATCATTGATCGACATCTTTGTAAGCTGAGTAACAAAGAGATAGCCTACTGTCAAGGTTCTATGGAGGAATCAATTTGTTGAAGAAGCTACGTGAGAAACTGAGGAAGTGATGAAACTCAAATACCTGCACCTATTCATTCTGAATGATGATGATGTCGAAGGTAATGTCCCTATCCTTAATGCTATGGAATGTCTCCTTTCATTAAGTTGATGTATTAATCTGATTCCCTTCCCGAGTCTAACACAGAGATAGATAAGAGATGGATAGTTGAGGGTTTGAGAGTTCCCGAGTGAGGAATGAGATGAGTTTCGAGTTACTCTTGCTTTCTATCTTCCTTTAAACTTCATTCGAGGACGGATGATCCCAAAGGAGAGATAATGTAATACCCCACAAATTTACCGAAATGCCCCTAAAACATATCATGCGCATAATGCATTTTCAAAAGCTATAATGGGAAATTTGAGACCAAATGTGTGATCAACATGGAAAATCAAGTGGTAAAATGGCCTCGACCCAATTTTAGAGAACCTGGTCAAAAAATAATTTTTGATAAGTGACGCAAAAATAGTGTAGATCCATGTCCCTAGCACGACATAGAGGGGGCACGAAGACACTCTTAAGGTTTTTTAAAAAAATTCGACGGGAATTGAAAATTCATAAAATACACTGGTCCGTGCCCCTAGCTCTTCGCGAACCAGTGTACAGATTTTGAAACTTTTTTTTTAATTCGAGAAGGGCCTTTTGGTCATTTCCCACCCTATCCTAAGTCTTGAAATGTATTTTTAAGCTATTTTATTTGACAAAGGGTTTCAAACCCCCTTTATTTGATAAATCTAAGCATAGATTCTGAGGGAAGAAGAAGAGATAGCTTTAGAGTTTCAAAGTTTGAGTTCAAATTTCCTTGAAAAACTTGGAAATTCATCATCCCAGTTATGTAAAGACTACACAAAAGATGGGATCC
>DF361396.1:16025-30384 GCA_000787875.1 Solanum virginianum | reverse complement strand
GTTTTCCCATGTGCCCTATGATTGAGTTAGGTTGATTAATTGAAAGTGATGACTCTCACCTGTGATTTTCTTGAATGTAACTTTGAAAATTATCATAAATTCTTACATATTCTCTTAATTTGATAATCATCAAACTCTTAAATAACTGCTTACCTATATTATAGTATGATTATGAAATTACCCTACTTGAATTCCTTGTTAAAGACCTTAAGAATGAACCTAGGGGTAATGTCTAGAGCGTTGACTGTCTGGGTGTATTGATTGTTGTGGCCTCAGTTTTGAGATGAGTATAGTGATGGCTGAAGTGGATGAAATTAGTATCCGTAGAGTTTAAATGAGATTGAGATAGAGCTTGAAAGGAAAATTCTATTCTTTGAGTTGATAGAAAGTCAGATGAGGTGAGGTCCTTGTCTGAGGGGAGGGTTGGTTGTATAACTAGCCTAATGTTGATAGACTTATAGGTATGTCGAGTCTTAGGAAGAGTATTAGCACCAAAATAGGTAAGAGTGAGTCCCACTAACACTCATTAACTATGTGGCCAGTGTAGGAGAGGATTGAATCGTGAAAGCGAATATTCCCTTTGTCTTGCAAAGGACTTGATAGACTTCTTTTGGGATCCCATATAAAATCGTACTTTACCCCAGCAAGGTATTGGGCGGATATGGCAATAACATCTCTTCATTTTATCATTACCAGCTCATAGGTGATGGTTGTCACTTATAGAAACTTCTAGAGAGGTTTCCTGTTAATAGTACTCTGAGGTTGATGTGATATATGATGTCTTAATTGATGATGTTGTGATAGAGTCCTATTTCATACTTTAAGTTAAGGTTGAGTGATTGATAGCTGATATCATATTATATTGTATGGCCCATATTATTTACTTTAGCCCATTCGACATACAGTTCATTCCACGTACTAACGCTTCTTTAGCACAACATTATTTTATGATGCAAATTCTATAGACAGAGGACTTCAATAGTCGAATCATTGAGGTTCAGAGCTCCGTGATTTCAGATTTGGTGAGTCCTCTACTGCCTTCAAGAGGATATCTTTACTTGCTTTTATTTTCTTTGAGTTCTTTATTTGGACTGTGGTAGTCATGACCTGTCATGGTACCTTCTTAGAGAGTAGCTATAGAGGCTTCATAGATGTAGATTGATGATAGCTGATGTTGGAGTTTCTTTTCCCCCCTTTCTAAAATCATAGATTGAATTATTTTTCGCTTTTTATGTTTTGTATGATAGACAGAGTTGATAGCTTATAGCCCATTGATAGCCTTCTAAATTTTTAAATGTCTTCTACTTATGTATTGAGTGAACGAGTGTGATGGTACTAGGTGGTTCGCTTGGGGCTAGCAATAATCTCAGATTGCTAGTTACACCTAGAGTACCCTCCTGGGATGTGACAATGTGATTTTGAGTCATGAACATGTGAAGGGCTATGGTTATAATTGCATGTCCATACTTGCCAAATCACCTTTTCGTAAAGTTTATTTGATAAATAAAATGTTACATAAAAAACAAAAAAATTCACAAAACGAACCCATCATTATTGGCAAAAATTTTAGAAATAAACAAACACAATTTTTTTTATAAGATAGATTAGTAAGTATTTCTCTAGAATTAATCGAGATCTCCAATGTGAATGTTAGAACCAAAGTCCTTCATGGTGGAGAATATTTTATCCTAAAATGGGACTTAATTCTCAATGTAAATTTGGATTTGTCAAACTTAATCTAGAGAGGGGATCAACTGACCAAGTACGTCGAGGAATGGTGGTACAAATGTATCCTTAACCAGAGATCTGACATTCACAACTTGATATTTGAGTCTATATGTTTGCATGAGAGTCTCACATTCACAACATGATACTTGAGTCGATATGTTTGCCTGAGAGCATTTTGTCACCTAAAATTAGACTTCTTCATAATAATATGAATTAATTGGATCCTAAAATGAGATTTTCCAACACAATTTCATATTAGTTAGGTCCTAAAGAAGAATATTAAATGTAAACTTAAATTAGTGGGGCCCTAAAGTGAAATGTTTCCTAGTGGGTTTGAATTAGGCAAACCCAAAAAAAATGTATCAAACATCAGGAGAAAGAGATCTCTTTTGTGTATGCGCAAATATGGGAAATACCTTAAATTAAAGAAACTCATCACCTTTTGCTAATGCTATCAATAAATAATTGAGAAAAATCATTTATCATTTATTAAAGACTTATATGCAAGGTAAATCTTGTCATCTAAAAAAAACACTATTTAAAAACTATTTTTGCAATTCAATCAAATTAATTAAATAACAAAATCAAAAGTACATATATTTTATTAAATATCAATAAGATTACTAAAGAGAACCCCCCCCCCCCAAAAAAAAAACACATAGAATCAATAAGAACTAAAGATAAATCAATGTGAAAAGATACATGCAGAAAATAAATTATTGTATAGCTAATTTATTTAAATTTTATCACTTACACCTTTTAGGAAAATAACATTATACTTTTAAACAAGCAAAAATTGAAAAAAGAACTGAACATATATGAAGGTTCCATTTCCTTAAAAGAAAATTAATCTTATGCTTCAAGTTGTTGAGTTTTTTCCATGGAATATCTTTGACGCTTCCTTGGCCTTTTTGATGTTTCTTGGGATGACGATGATTCTCTAACATATTTTCCCCCCAGAACCTGCCATTTTTATTTGCTAATTTTCTACTCAACAAAATAAAATAATTTAAAAAATAAAAAAAATCAAGTGTTAGTATATTTGTTTTATTGTTTACGCATTCAATTTATATAAGAAACAGTTAAATAGAACAAACAGAAAATAGATATATAAAAGAGACATCTATACACCTTTTGTTTGCTAAATAGAGATAGAGAGAAATGTGTTATATGTTCGTAGTAAGTGATCTATTTATATAGCAGAAAATAAGTTGAGTTAACCTGCGATAGATACAGAGAATCTGATCTGACAATAAAATTAGGAGGGTAGTGGTGGGGGGTTTCATAGAGGATACCAATTTTAAACACAAGATAGAATTATGATTTGATAAAATATTTAGTTTGAGATTATTATATATGGTTACCTATTTGTACATTGTCTATACAAATTGCATCAAAGGTCAAATTCTATAAAAGGAAATATAATTATGACTTTTTGAGTCATAGGTTGGATTTCATAAATTCATATATAATTATGAATTTTATTTTCTATCAAAGTCACATAATTATGTTTTCTAATAGTAAAATCATAATTTTTTAATTCCTACTATGACGTCCTAGCATATGACAACAACTTTATTATTTATTCCAATTAGGCTATTCTTCAATTAACTTAAAATTTTAATTTCATTAATTGGTGAGCATACAACTAAAACTATGACAAGAAGCTTTATGTCAAACTTAAAGAAGTGGAGGGATGAAGCTTCTTCCCATAGTTACATAAAAGATACTAAAATTTACTCATTAATTATATAAATTTAAGGACATGATTTTGATTTGATACATAATCGACAATTTTAGTATGTTAAATATCTCACGACCTGACCCCCCAAGCCATGAGGGCACCTATCTCAATCCATCAGTAGGTCAGTGAAAACCTTTGTACTCTAACACTTACAAGAGCTAGGTTCTTGTACAAATACTAGTTGAGCACAAACACACAATGTAATAAGATGAAAACATGATGTAGAGTGAGAAAACTTCTTGTTCAAGGGATAAACAATCACAACCTATAACTTGTAGGATTTCATCACATTCGCTACTTCGAAAGAGCAATGTCAAAGTTACAACTTTGTAACACTTCATATGCTCTCACCTCACATACTCACATATCAGTATAGGAAGCCAAACCCACTCCCTACACATAGATTTCTCATCAAGAATCCTCTCTTACAATGACTGTCATTCAATAATAATTCTAAGGAGGTCAAATTAGAATATACAAGAAAATTTATGTCACGCCCTAGGAGGGTACCTTTGATGTGACCGACATCTAGAGACTATTACTAATCCCCAAGCGAACCATTCAACCTCATGATAGTCATTCAATCATTCATTTCAGCGGAAGACGTTTAAAGTAATGAAAATATAAGGGTGGGTAACTCAAATTACTTCTAACTCAATAAATAATGCCATAGGCCAATAAAATCAGTCTTAACATCTATGACATAATAGCAAATTTTAGAAAACCCAATTCAAGAAAAAAAGACCTCAACATCAAGTTATCATTTTCTAATCTATGAAACCTCTACTTCTACAGTCTAGAATGGTATCATGATAGGCCATGCATAACATAAGCTCAAATGAAACTGACCCGAAGCATAAAAATATAAAATAATATCCTCCAAATATAGGGGAGAACTCACCAATCAGTAGTAGAGAGAATAGACCTTCAACGGAGTGCCTTTTAAGAATCTCGAGTACCTATCTCTACATCATGAAAAAATGTAGGCCCAAATAAACATTAATATGTAGAATGTACGAGCATGTAAGATGGTTGAATGAAACAACACAAGCAGAATAATATGGAATAACATCAACTCATAAGAAACTCACTCAAAATGTCAAGTGTCTATATAAAGGAAGAATAAAGAGTAGACAAATAACTCATCAACACTAATCTAAACTTATACAATCAACTCAACTTAGGGTGCCATCAGTATGGGACCTAACAGGGAGTTTCCCTAACCAACAAAAATCACCTATGAGTTGGTGATGATACAACGAAGAGATGTCATTACCACATCCATGTAATACCTTGCCAGGGTAAAGGACATTAGATCGGTGGATCTAATATAGAATATCAAGTTCTCTATTGGGACTAAGAAAACATCTGGTTTTACGGTTCAATCCACTTCTACTCTGGCCAAGTAGTTATTGAGTTTGAGTTGTTATCTACTCTTACTCAATTCGATGCTCAATACTCCTCCCAGGAGTCAACATATTCATAAAACATCAATCACAATGATTACTCCTTAAACTAGTCTCTTTGAACATTATTAAATCAATTCATTACATCTACCATCAATTCATGGACTAGGATCATCATTTTAGGATTAGTTTCATACTATTTAAGACTCTAGGGACCTTAATTTCATCAACTTCATCATCAACACTCTCATCTCAAGATCAAAATCACAGTTACATGCACATTCAGACTGACAAGGCTCTAGACTCATCTTCTAATTAGTTCATTCTTGTAATCTTTAGTAAAATAACATGTATGGTTTTATAAAATAACTCATGTAAAAGCATTTATTCAGCAAATCAAGTTTATGATGGTCATCAACATGTGGAAATACATCGATTATGTATAATTTACAAGAAAATATATGCATAAAGACTCAATATATTCATCCATCAAACTACATTAGTCAAGGGGCACATGGAAGGACAATTAAATATTTTAGGTTTGCCTTACATTCCTAGAATGAAGAACGTCACCGATCTTCTCAATGATTTGACACCAACCTCTAGAACCCTATCTTCTTTCTCTTTTTCTTTCAAGAACTCTAACTTATATTTAGTGGGAAAAGCCTTACAATGGGATTAGAAACCCCTATTAGATAAAAAAAATGACCTATTTTAATCATATTTTGAGTTTGGGAGGGGTTAGAAAAGGTCTGGAATGCCCTCACGAAAAACTAAAAAAAGTTCACCTCGAGCATGGGGTCCATAACACGGTCATGGTCAATTTTAAGTGTTTTCCATCAAAAATTCTCTAAACGAGTGTTTTGATCCTTGTAGAAATTATTTGGACCAAAACTAAGTGTAGCTCACTGGCAGGTGCACGTTGCACACCTGTCATGCACCCTCACTGGAAATCATTTTCGCATCAAAAATTATCTTTTCATCCGGTTGATCTAAAAATCAACCTGACCACTTTCCCACTCAATTTTTTATGTTGTTCGCATATCCGGCCTTGAATTATCTATCAGAGCACGAGAAGATGTGTTATTTGCATATCTCTCCTCTAGGGATAATTTGGTAATTTTTACAGGGTGTTACAATCTAACTCTAGATCTTCTTTGCGTTTTGAATGCCAACTTCTTTTGTTGTTGGAATGTATTCACTTTAGATGCAAAAGATGCTTTTCTAGGGTTCTGCCTTTGCCTTTATGCTGCCTTCTAGGAGAGTCCTACTACAAGACTCCTTTATGACTAGCACCTCTAGTTTTAATCTTGTAGAAGTCCTGATTCACTTCAGGACAAGATCCTCTTGATAAATGAGTCTATGCCCTCTACGTCTCTTGATTTACTTTGCTTCACCTGGTGCTATGTATTGAACCTGGTTCTGTTTGACATCATCAAATCTACTAAAGACCTAGCACAAGTCTAACAAATTTCCCCTTTTTGATGATAACAAATATATGTTGTCTTTGCTCGTGGCACTTTTGTGTGTTGTACCTGCATACCTTCATATGCTATCATACAAATTTCCCCTTGTTGGCATCACAAATAGAAAAAAAGAACATGTAAAGCACAAACATTTAAGACCCTAAACAATGATATAGAACTAAGAAAAACAAAATATACAACGTTACCTAGTCCAACTAATGATATTAGCAATCTAAGCATAGCAAAAAAAAAGGTAAGGAATATGCATAGAAATATCATAAAGTTAATCACGCATGCACAATATCCAACATACATCAATCAAAAATAAAAAAAATATACATAGCAAAAAGAAACACTTGCCCGAAACAACAACCAGGTGAACTAATATATAGATCCAACAAAGAAAGGGGAATGTAATGGGGCAAAGGGGCTAAGGAGCAGATACGGAAGGTTGGGATCCAAGCATCATTAATAGCATATCTACGTACTAGGGCATTGTGATCCTGTTGTTGCGTAAGTAACTAGTCCTTCAATTGACCTACTTCAGCCTAAGAAACTGCCAGTTGCTCCTTCAACTCATCAACTTGCATTTGAAGTCACTATTGAGCATCCTTAGCAACCAGTAAATCCAGCATCAACTAAGAAACTAGTCCTGTAATCTTGGAGAAATAGGAGTGGCAATTAGAGTAGTAGGCATACAATCACATTCGAGCACTGTGGTGTTATCAATCATGTCTTTCTTACTTAGTACTTATTCTGCACCAAGGGGAACCTATACCATTGAAGATGAGATAAAGAACTTCCCAAAATACCAGTTGATGTTAACTAGGAAGTGGATCAATAACCCTTGCCATATGACAGATGATAAAGAAGGACAACTAATGGGTTTCTTAAGATTCAAAGCATTCACCAAACTACATCCCTAAATGTTACTTCATAGTGATATTCCCCCTAGGAAGAACTCCCTTATGGACCATTTCAAACAACAACTTCAAAAATGGATGCATTTCCCCTTTTAGGACCTTGAAAGGGGCATCCGAAACTCGCTCCGTTTGTGGATTTGGACATGAGGACGCAATCCTCATCCTTCCTCTAGACGTACTCATCCAACATCACTGAAGGGATATTCAAGATTTCCCCTAACATAACCTTGTCAAACACAATATCCACACCCTTGACCTTTGATGTCGCCACATTATCTTTAAGAACCATCAAATTGATATAGAATATTACTACATTAGGTTCATAAATCACTAACTCAATGTTAAAAAATAGATGTAACCAACCTTCTGTGGCTAATTTTTGACAAAACAACCATACTAAGGAAAAATCCCTAACTTTTGGGTGAATTACATACCTACGCAAAACAACATTAAACCCAAAATACATGTCCTTCCCCATAGTAAGAATCTTTTCCAAATATTTGTTCATTTTGTGGGGGAGTAAGAGGGGAAGTATTAGAAATATGTTCAGGAGTGACCTCACGAAAAAAGTCTAGGTAAACTGGAGGAAAAGAGGGGGAACAAGTGAATTAATTTTAGAAGTCCATTTGCAGATTGACTCAATAGTGTTTGATGTAAATGCCCGCCATTTACAATATGCCAAAGGGCCATGAGCACGACTCGGAGTAGTCCTCTTGCGGGATATCATCCATTGAATCAGGGGAGAGGGTAGGCATAGGCGATGGAGGAGGATATTGTCATGCCCTAGGAGGGTACCTTTAGCAATAGTCGACACTCAGATACTATTGCTAGCCCCCAAGAGAACCACTCAACATCATCACATTTGTCTAATCAGCAAGAGAACCACTCAACATCATCACATTCATCCAATCACAATCAAATAGCTGAAGACATCAATAGATCTGAATACTTAAAGAAAAGAAATAATAAACAGTAAATAAAGTGCAAACAATATATCCATCAAATGAGTAAGATTAGTATGAAAGAAACTAGTCAAAAATATAATCCATTCATAACTCAACATTCTAGTAGTCTATTCCTTATAATATGAAGAAGAGTTTTGAATTTATTGCAGTTATTTAAGCATGTGGTCTCATTGATTTTGGTTTTTCTAAGGCAAAAAAATACACCTAGTGTAACAATAGAGCTACAACTTTAGAATTTGGAAAAGACTTGATAGGGCCATGGTTAATGACAAGTGGCTTTCTGATACGCCTCTTACTAGTATCACTTATTTTCCTTCAGTAGTGTCTGAGCACTACCCCTTGCTGATAGAGATAACTTGCTAATCTGAAAACTTCATTAAGTCCTTTAAATTTTTGAATTCTTAGGCTAAGCAACCAAGTTATGGATACAGTTAGACATTGCTGGGATAGGAAGGTTTTAGGCAATCCAATATGGCTTTTCCATTAGAAATTTAAAAAGCTCTCATCTACTCTTAGCAACTAGTCCAAGATTCACTTGAGTGATATTTTTGCTAAGGTGAAGGAGTATGAAGAAAAAATCATACTAGCTGAGAAGGGCCAGATCAATTATAATACTGATGATAAAAAAAGTTCTTTTCATCAGTTCAATCTTGAATATATCAAATTTCTAAAGCTTAAGGAGTCCATCCTTAAACAAAAATCTCAATTACATTGGTTTAAAAAGGGAGATGCCAACACCAAATCCTTTCATGCACTAATAAGAGGAAGAAAAAGGATGCTTTTCATTCATATGATATAGGATGAAGATGCTGAAAAGATCTAGGGGGATGAGGGGATGACTGAGGTTGCATACACTCATTTTGAGAACATCTTTATTGGAGAAGACAAATATATCAATGAGAAAGTGTTAAATTTTATCCGTACAATTGTCACATAAGAGCAAAATGAAATTATAAAAGCCATGCCTAATATGGAGGAGTTACATCTGGTTGTCTTCTCTATAAGCCCTCATTCAACTGCAGGACCTAATGGTATGAATGGCAAGTTTTTTTAGAGTTGCTGGAAAATCATCAACAAGGATCTCTTAGATGCTGTTCAGTCCTAATTTTGTGGATAAATTATGCCCAAATATTTTTCACATGCTTGTTTAGTGCTTCTTCCCAAGACTTTCAATCCTAATAAGCTATCTGAGTTCAAGACTATTAGCCTTGACAAATTGGTCAACAATATTATTTCCAAGCTTTTGTGTCTCAGATTGGCTCCTATTCTCCCTAATTTGATCTCTAATTAGGTTTCGTCAAAGGGAGAAGCATTGCTGAAAATATTATGCTTGCTTAAGAAATTATTCATCAGATTATGAAACCTAATATTGGTTGTAATGTGCTCATCAAATCATATATGGCTAAGGCGCATGACAGAGTCTCTTGGTCCTATATTTGTCTGATTATGAAGAAAATGGGCTTTGGAGAATTCTTTATTGACATGTTTTGGAGAATTATGTCTAAAAATTGGTACTCCATTATTATAAATGGATCAAAACATGGTTTCTTTCATTCTACAAGAGGTCTCAAATAGGGTAACACCTTATCTCCTATATTTTTATGATGGGTGCTAAAGTCTTGTCCAGATTGCTTAGCAACCTTTATCATATTCCTGATTTCCATGGTTTTTATATGGTGAAGCGTGGTCCGTAAATTAATCATCTTAACTTTACGGATGATTTTATTATTTCAATTTTGGTAGAACCAAGTCCCTAAACATGATTATGAAGGTGTTGACTACTTATGAAAGTGTGTCAGGTCAACTGGTTAATAGGAAGAAGAGCCACTTCTTGGTGCCTTCAAATTCCTTCAAGAGTCCTTATAATAGAGTGAAGAACATCTGATAGAGTGAAGAACATCATTGGTTTCATGCAAAACCAGGACCCCATTACTTACTTGAGATGCCCCTTATACATTGGCAGACAGAGAATTACTTATTCTTCTGATATGGTTACCAAAGTAATAGCTAGGATCTTTGGTTAGTAGATAATGATCCATAGCTATGGAGGAAAAACTACTCTGATTAAGCATATTTTGCAGTACATCCCTATTCATCTTCTTTCAGCTATCACTCCTCCTTTAACCACTCTAAAACAAATTCAGAGTATCACAACTAATTGTTTCTAGGGGTGGATGGATAACAAAAAGAAGTACCATTGGTCTTCTTAGAAAATTTTAAATTTTCCTTATGATGAAGGAGGTATTAGGGTTAGAATGATCAATGATGTGTCAAATCTTTTTAGTATAAACATTGGTGGATTTTCAGAACTAATAATACTCTTTGGGCTAACTTTTTGAGGGACAAATACTGTCAGCGGTCCAATCTAGTGAGCAAGAAGAGGGGTACTAGGTAATTCTTTGGTTTGGAAGCATAACATGATTAATAAGCACAAGATTAAGCCTCACATTGAGCATTGGACAAGATCCCAAAGAGTGTTATTATTGCTACAAGCCTAGTATGGACACCATTGAGCATGTTTTCCTAACTGGTAGCTTTGTCCTCAATGTTGGGTTAGTAAGGATTATCTACCCCTTAGGAACTATATCATGAGGTGGTGGTATACAAAGCATAATAATGAGGCTCACAGATTGTTTTTAAAGGCAGTCACTATTTTTATTTGTCGGAGTATTTGAAAAAATAGGTATGCTAGCAAGTATGCTGGAAAGCAATCCAATTTAGCTAGAGTTAAATACCTTGTTATTAAGGATATCTCCTATATGTTAAGGGCTTTATGTCCTTACATCTCATGGCCCTTTGGCAGAAAAAATATAGTTATGGTAGCTGAAAAATATGTGCATGACATCAAGATAACTCATGTTTAATGGTCTAAACCTCCTGATCTGTGGGTAAAATTGAACACTGAGGTAGTTCCATAATTAGTCTCGAAAGAATGGGGGTTGGAAGCATTATTAGAAACACTACTGGAGATTTTCTGCTTACCTATATATCACCTGTTGGTGAAGGAACTAACGACCAAGCTGAGATGGAAGCTGGTAATTTTGGTGTAGTTTAGTGACTTCAAATGGGTTTCAGCAAGGTTATCTTGGAAGTGGATTCGGAGCTGCTATTTAAATATATTAATTCTCATCATATTAGTTTTCCTTAGAACATATTTCAGGGGCTCACCAAATTGCATTATTACATCACTCAACTTCATGGATTTAAATACAATCACATTCTTAGAGAAGCTAACTATGTGGCTGATCGTTTAGCCAACATAGTAAACAGTTCAATAATCCTCAGATTTATTTTAATGTGCAACACATGCCCAATGAAGCCAAAGCTTACTACTACCTCGTAAAGATGGAGATGGCCACCTTTAGAAGATGAAAATTTAAGTGGATCAAGGAACCACCTTAAGGTTCCTTTGTGATGTTCTACATTGACTAAGACTTCACTTGGACTAGCCTGCTATCATTTCCTTGGGATTTTCTTAGCTGGTTAGGTCCTTAGGATTAGTAGTAGGTTTGTTTTTTATTTTCCTTTTACTTATGTAAGGGGAGAGTCTCCCTGTTTATCGCTTTCCTAGATTATATGTTTTAAGAGGAGTCCTCTACTAGGTGTAGTCTAGGTTTGCTTTTCTTTTTAGAAATAGGGACAAGTTGGCCGACTTCGTAGGTTGGTCGACTTGTGAACTAACATAGGGCATAGGTAAGGTCTATGTGCCCCTCCATTGTACCTTTGTTTTTTGTTTCATTTACGATAAGGCCTAGGAGTGTTGCTCAGCCCCAGACCCACCATAAGTGTAATTAAGATAAAAAAATTCTAGTCTACGAAGCCTCTCTCCATCGACAAAGTGGTGCCAATGACAGACCCATGGCTACCTCAAAATAGAATACAATAAGTCTAAACTCAAACCTAGAAAAGAACATGATATCCTTCAACAGAATGGGATGGCTCACCAATTAGCTGAAAGCAAATAGGTCCTCAATGGGGCACCATGAAAAGATGCAAGCCCAAATGGACGTCAATACGTAGAATGTACGAGTATGTAAAATGGTAGAAATAAACATGTAAAGGAAGAATAACATTAACTCTGATAGCTCAACTTAAGAAATAGGAAACTCAATTAGAATGTCAAGACTCTAAATTAAGAATGAAGTTTAGATAATGACCACTCATATACCTTCTAGTCCAATCCTCTCAGAGTAATATCAAGGCTAATATAGGAGTTTCTCTAACTGACAACCATCTCTAATGAGCTGGTGATGATACAATGAAGTGATGTCATTACTGTATCCATCCCGTACCTTTCTAGGGTAAGGTATATCCCATTAGTCAATCCAAAATCAGTAACATCAAGTCCTCTTTTTGGGATGATAGGAAACATCTAATTTTACAGTCCAATCCTCTCCTACGCTGGCTATGTAGTTATTGAGTTTGAGTTGTACTTACTCATACTCAATTAAGTGGTTAATACTCCTCCCAAGACTCAACATGCTCATAAGATATCAACCCTATAGTTAACTCATTCATCTAGTCTCATTGGATATATGCCAACTCAATTAATCACATCAACTATCAATTCTTTTGTTACATTTTTTTAAGGTTCAACTCTTGACTCATAAAGACTCTATCATGCATCATTCTAACTCATAGCATTTAGGAAAACAAAAGTAGAATTATAGCATTTAGGGATTCCTATCACGACCCAAGCCTAGGGCATAAACGTACCACGGCGAATGGGGAACTGGAAGGGACCCCAATAAAGCCTCTTAACTTATCATTACACATTATTAGTCGCGGAAGCTTGTAAAATACATAAAATAAGGATAAGGGGCAAAGGAGCTAAGGGATAGCTCACAAAACATCATTATCAAGAGACAGGTAGTCAATACTCATAAAATAGATATATAACTTGTCCAACAAATATCTCTAAATACATAGATAAAAGCGGGGTCCAAGACAATGGAATCGGGCTCACGCTCATATTCAAAATAGCATATAAATTAGAGTGTCTCAATAAAAACAATGGAAAACATAGACCAAGATCCTTGAAATGGAGGACTCACCAACTAGCTTGAGTAGCACCGAACTAGCCATGTGGAAGAGGATGATTAACTTGGGCTCCGATTCCTACATGGTGACATCATGTAGGCATAGAATATGCATTAGTACGTTTGAATGTACTAAGTATGTAGGATGCAATGCAACAATAAGGAGGCATCATAATCAAAATACATAATATTAAGCAACAAACATAATATAACAATATGGTATGCATGTCCAATGCTTAAGTAAATCATGCTCATATAAGATATCATATGTGAAGAAGAGACCAAGCTAGGTATTCAAGGCATAAGCCCCTTGGTAGTTGTGTGGTATAAACCCCTCATATGGTTGATAATAATCACACTTATCAATATGGTAATGATGTATAAACCCCTCACATGGTGGATGAGTATAAACCCCCAACATAAACTACTCGGGCTCTTGCCCTCCCCCCCTTGGGATCGAGTATGGTCTAATACAACACTTTATATAGAGTATATCATATACATAAGCTTATCTCATCATCAAATAGTCATTCATAGCATATCTCATGCTTTGGACCTACAGGTATGGTCTAATGCAACATTTTATATGGAGTATATCATATACATAAGCTCATTTCATCATAAAATAGTTCATCATGTCATATCTCATGCTTTGGACCTTCAACTCCTCAAGAAACCACATCCAAACATTTTATCAAACACTTAGAGGGTGTAAAGTGGTAGTATTAAATCATGAAATTTAGAGATGAAATCATGCAAGAAAACCCATTGTAAAATCATCAATCAACACCTTGTAATACCCTCATGACATGTACATCAAAACCCCTTGTCAAATCTTATAATAGATCAAAGATTTAGAGCTTAAGACATGTCAAACAGTCACAACTGTACATATCTTTAACACAGTGTGCAGTGAATTTCATAATGATCAAGACTCATTTGTAAATCAACTTTAAATCATGCAATTTATGTAAAAGGAGGGTTGGGTATCATGGGTGAAAGGAACCCGTGAAAGAAACCCACATACCTTAGCTTGGAGATGAACTTGGTGAAGATTGGAGATGGAGACTTGAAGCTTGAAGAATAAC
>DF361396.1:0-15996 GCA_000787875.1 Solanum virginianum | reverse complement strand
CTAAATTGAGATTTTTTTTAAGTGAAGACATATTGAGACTTGAAGCTTGAAGAAGAACCTTGAAGGAGAACCTTAGCTTAGGATAAGGGTTTCAGACTTGAGTTTGGGAAGTGAAAATATGACTAAGTGTTTGACTGAGTACTGGGAAATGTATAGGGTAGTATGAGGGTGAAATTTGGCTAAGTATAGGTAAAAACACGTCTGGGAACTTTTAGGCCCAAGACTTAAACTCTTAGACCAAAGATGAACAAAAGTGTCCAAAATAACACAGGAGAGCATCGCGGAGGCGATGCGAAAACCCGACTAGTATTTGCGTTCTTGAAATTTCATAATTGGTAAATCTTTACTCTTAAATCGGGGTTAGATCCTTTTCCCCAACTTGGACCCCCTGAAAAAGAATCCGAAGTTAGATTTTCAAAATGACGAATAGATTTGGAGATATATGAAAATTAAAATTCTGGGCATTCTGAGGCACGTTTTTGGGCACTTTTTGGGGTCATTACAATATCTCTCCCTTGGGAACATTCGTATCTAAATGTAAAAGAGACATATAATGCAAGAGTGATCATCAACAAATTATCCCCAACAAGAATGCAACATAACATGTAAAACACCATTTTCAAATTCTCAACATAAGTACAAAATCATCATAAGATTACAAACTTAAACATGAACGCATATGAATGACGTAGGGGCTGAAATATGAGACTTGAAATCACATAGGGGACTTAGGATTAGTACCTTAGGCTTGAGTGGAGTAGAAAAGATAAGGATACCACTTTTGCATGTCCGCTTTGGCCTCCTATGTAGCATATTCAACTTGTTGGTTCCTCCAAAGGACCTTAACGGATGGCACCTCTTTGTTCATCAATCTCTTTACTTGCCTATCCAAGATCTAAACCTGAACCTCCTCATAAGTCAAGTTGTCCTCAACAACACCCACAACATCAAGAGGCACAATGGCAATAGGATCACCAACACATTTTCTCAACATAGAGATATGGAACACCAGGGGAACAAAATTCATTTCTCTAGGCAACTTCAACTCATAAGCTACCTTGCCAACCCTCTCTATCACCTCATAAGGACCTATATACCTTGGACTCAACTTCCCCTTTTTACCAAAATAGACCATTCCCTTCATTGGAGAAACCTTCAAATAGACCCAATCATCCACTTGGAATTCTAAATCTTTCCTTCTTAAACCGGTATTAGAGTTTTAATGACTTTGGGCTGTCCTCAATCTTTCCCTAATCATCTTAACCTTCTCAAGAGCCTCCATAACCAGATCTGGACCTAATAAAGCCACCTCTCCAACCTCTAACCAACCCACCGCTGATCTACAATGTCTCCCAGAAACAGCCTCAAGTGGAGCCATACTGATACTAGAGTGATTGCTATTAGAAGCCATATGATACTAGAGCCATACCAAAAATGTGAAGCTTTCGGCTTGGCCATCCGTTTGAGGGTGAAAGGCCGTACTAAGGTGAACTTTGGTACCGAGACCCCTTTGAAAAGATCTCCAAAAGTGTGAAGTAAACTGTGCACCCCAATCTAATATGATGGACAAAGGAACCCCATGCAACCTCACTAACTCATGGATATACAACCTTACATACTCTTCAGCCCCATGTGTGGTCTTAACGGGTAGAAAGTGAGCCAATTTTGTGTTCCTATCAACCAACACCCAAATGGAATCAAAGCTTTTCCTTGTGGGAATCTCTATATCTTGGGTTAGGCCACCCGGCCTTTGAGGTTCCCACAACTATGGCAACTGAAAACGAATTTAGCAATGTCTATCTTCATGCCTCCCCACCAATACACATCTCTCAAGTCTCTATAAATTTGGTGGAATCAGGGTGGATAGAATAAGAAGAATTATGGGCCACATTAAGGATCTTAGAATAAGAAGAATTATGGGCCTCATCAAGGATCTTCTCCCTCAAATCATCAACACAATGCACACACAATCTACCTTGGTACCTAAGAGCCCCATCTCCCCCTTAGCTTAAGACATGTCAAACAGTCACAACTGTACATATCTTTAACACAGTGTGCAGTGAATTTCATAATGATCAAAACTCATTTGTAAATCAACTTTAAATCATGCAACAAGGCCTTCAATTCAAGTAAGGAGGAGTCAAGATCTTGTTTTGCTATCACATCATCAACCAAAAAAGACATAGACCCATCAAGAACAACAATACCATCTTCACCAATCTTTTCCAACCTAACCCCCAATCTAGCCAATCTATGCACCTCCCTTGCCATCTCCCTATCATCACCATCCACATGAGCAAGGCTACCCACGGACGCCCGACTCAAAGCATCCGCCACAACATTTGCCTTACCTAGATGATAATGCACACTCATGTTATAATCTTTGAGAAGTTCTAGCAACCTTCTTCTTCTCAAATTGAGATTTTTTTTAAGTGAAGACATATTGAAGGATCTTATGAGCAGTGAAGACATCCACATGCACCCCATACAAATAATGACACCAAATCTTTAATGCAAACACCACAATGGCTAACTCTAGATCATGGGTAAGGTAGTTCCTTTCATGCACTTTGAGTTTTCTAGAAGAATAAGCTATGACCTTACCATTTTGCATAGGCACACAGCCCAACCTAACTCTACATACATCACAATACACAATAAAACCATCCAGCCCATCCGGTAGTGTCAATATAAGAGCGGACACAAGCCTTTCCATCAATGTATGGTAGCTTCTCTCATATTCATTGGTCCACACAAACTTAACCTTCTTTTGAGTCAATTTGGTCATAGGGGAAGTAATAGAGGAGAACCCATTCACAAATCTTCCATCGTAACCCGTAAGACCCAAGAAGCTCCAATATCCGACAAGGTCAATGGTCTAGGCCAATTCCTAATCACATCAGTTTTCTTAGGATCTATTTTTCTACCATCCCCCGACACAACATGACCCAAGAATGCAACCTCCTTCCACAAAAATTTACACTTATCATATTTAGCATACAATCTCTCCTCCCTCAACCTTTGCAACACAACCCTCAAATGACCCATATGCTCCTCCCTACTTTATGAATAGATCGAAATATCATTAAAGAAAACCACAATAAGGAATCAGGGCAAGGTTTGAAGAGCCAATACATTAGGTCCATGAAGATGGATGGTGAATTAGTCAACCCAAAAGACATCACCACAAACTCATAATGCCCATATCTAGTTCGGAAGGCCATCTTGGGAATGTCACACTCCCGCACCCTTATATGATGATACTCGAATTGAAGATAAATATTATAGAAGAAGGTAGCCCCTTGCAATTGGTCAAACAAGTCATCAATTCTTGGAAGAGGATACCTATTCTTAATGCATACCTTTACTTGATGGTACCCAGACCGAAGATCAATCTTAGAGAAAAAGCTAGCCCCTTGCAATTGGTCAAACAAGTCATCAATTCTTGGAAGAGGATACCTATTCTTAATGGTGACCTATTGAGTTGCCGATAGTCAATGCACATTTTAAGTGACCTATCATTCTTTTTCAAAAATAACACCGGGGCACCCCAAGGTGATTGACTGGGTCTAATAAATCCTTTCTCCAACAAATCATTCAATTTTTTCCTTTAACTCCCTCAACTCTGCCGAGGCCATACGATAAGGGGGAATGGAGATAAGTTAAGTATCGAGAAGGAGATCAATCCCAAAATCCATCTCACTTTCGGGAGGGACACCTGGAAGGTAATTTGGGAAGACATCAAAAAACTCATTTACAATAGGAACCGACTCAATGGAAGGGAATTTGGACTCCACATCTTTAAGCCATACAAGATGAAACAAACACCCCCAAGAAATCAACTTATGGGCTTTAATGTATGAAATAAATCTGCCCTTGACCACCACATCTTCACTTTCCCACTCAAGGACGGGTTCATTAGGAAATTAATACTTCACCCTATGGGTTTCATTATAAATAAAAGCATAGTAGGCATACAACGAATCCATCTCAAGAATGACATCAAAATCTACCATGTCTAATTCAACAAGATCACAAGGCAACAACTTATGCAAAATGTATGTAGGAAAATTTCTATAAACCTTACTAGAAACAATAGAGGCACCAATAAGAGTAGACATATCATATGACTCATGCAAAAACACGGGGCCTACATGATACTTTTTAGCAACAAGAGGGGTAAAAAAGGAATGAGTAGCACCTGGATCAATTAAAGTATACCCATCAAAGTCAAGAACTTTCAACATACCGATAACAATATAGGGGACCTCACCAACCCCTTGCCTCCCATGCAGAGGATAAAGTAGATTATGTCTTGGGGCAACACTTTGAGGACCACCTCCTACCAACGGGACCATATTAGCACCTCGGACCTTGCCACAATTTGTTGGACAATCTACCTTATTGTGACCAAGCTCCCCACATTCATAGTATGCATTAAACCTTTTAAACATGGGCTTCCATGGATCCTTCCCCATTTAGGACACATATTAATAGGAGCCATCCCACCAATAGCTTGAGGTCTAGGGAAGTCATTGATAAACCTCCTATTAGTAGCATGAGGAGGCCCTTGGCCTTGACAAAATTTACCACCTTTTAGGAATTTACCCTCAAATCGGGCCCTCTTGAACTTATACCCCCTTTTCTTTCTCAATTTCTCCTCCTCCATTTGCTTGGCATAGGTCATTAACCGTCATAAGTCCATGTCACTAAATAGAATGGCAGACTTGCATTCTTTACTTACCAATTCGAAGACCCCCATCATAAACTTATTCATCCTAGATCTAGGATCGGCCACCAAAATGGGGAGGATACTTTGAAAGTTGATTAAACTTGAGGGCATACTCCCCCACACTTATAACACCTTGTTTCAAGTTTAGAAACTCTACTAACTTTGCTTCCCTAAGCTCAAGAAGGAAAAACCGATTGAGGAAAGCCATTTTGAATTCTTCCCAAAGCACTACATAACCATTTCCCTTCTCCCTCTTCCATTGGTAATTCCAAATTTGGGCTACCCCTTTGAGTTGGTGCACCGCCAACTCCACCTTTTCATTCAGCCCAATACCCATGATATTCAAGATTTTGTAGACCTCATCAATGAACTCTTGTAGATCCTCATCCACCTTTGACCCATGAAAAATCAGAAGATTTATACTCATGAAGTCTCTTACACTAGCTCCCAGGGTAGTAGCATGATGGGCTTGGGTCCCTTGTTGGACTTAGTTGGCCACTACTCGGGCAAGCATAGTAATAACATCCCGGAGCTCACTATTGGTAGGTTACTTCTCGGGTGTTTAGGCCTATCTTTCTCTAGTATTTGGTATAATCTAGCATAGCAAAGAACAATTGTTAAGGGGGAAAACTTCCCACAATTCTATAATTTTAGAGAACCTTCAAGAAACATTCATTGGAGACTCAATTCATTCACAACTCCATCAATTCAAGTTATGGGGGAACATGGAAGATCATAATCCATGTTTTGGTTAGCCTTACTATCAGAAACATTTCCTAAAACATCTCATAGCCTCCTATTCATAGTCATGGCGCGCCTCACAATCATGAATAAGACTCTAATCGACGCGGTGTGATGGACGCTGAGGATCTATCAACCTAGTCCTCTAATACCAAGTTTGTCATGACCCAAGCCTAGGGCCTAGACGTGACACAGCGAATGGGTAACTTGAAGGGGCCCCAATCAAGTCTCTTAACTTGACATTAGACTTCATTGGTTTTGAAAGCATGTAAAAGACATAAAATAAGGATAAAGGGAAAAGGGGCTAAGGGATAGCGCGAAAAACATCATCAACAAGAGACAAGGAGTGAAAATTCATAACACACATACAAAACTTATCTAACAAACACCTCTAAATACATAAGTAAGAGTAGGGGTTATGAAAAAGTAATCGGGGTCACCCTCATATTCGAAATAGCACATAAAGTAGAGTGTCTTAATACAAAGAAAGGGAAATCATAGACCAAGGTCCCCAAAATAGAGGACTCACCAACTAGCTTGAGTAACACCGAACTAGCCACGTGGAGGAGGATGGTCGGTCCCCGAAGTGAAGGACTCACCAACTAGCTTGAGTAGCACCGAACTAGCCACGTGGAGGAGGATGGTCAACTTGGGCTCCGGTTCCTACATGGTGACATCATATAGGCATAGAGTAGGCGTTAGTATATTTGAATGTACTAAGTATGTAGGATACAATGCAAAAATAAGTAGGCATCATAATCAAAATGCATATTATTAAGCAGTAGACATAATATATCAATATGTATGTTCAATGCTTAAGTAAATCATGCTCATATAGGATATCATATGTGAAAAAGACACCAAGCTACCTATTCAAGGTATAAACCCCTTGGTGGTTGTGTGGTATAAACCCATCATATGGTTGATGATAATCACACCTTATCAACACGGTGACGAAGTATAAACCCCTTGCATTGTTAATGAGTATAATAAACCTGCAACATGGTTACTCGAGCTCTTGTCCCCCCGAATCGGGTATGGTCTAATGCAATACTTTATATAGAGTATATCATATATGTAAGTTTATTTTATCATCAAATAGTCATTCATATCATATCTCATGCTTTGGATCTTCAAATCCTCAAGAAACCATATCCGTACATTATATCAAACACTTAGAGGGTATGAAGTGGTAGTATGAAATGATGCAATTTAGAGATGAAATCATGCAAGAAAACCCATTGTAAAACCATCAATAAACACTTTGTAACACCTTCATGGCATAAACAATTAAAACCCTTCTCAAACCTTACAAAAGATCAATGGTTTGTAGCTCAAAACATGGTCAAATAGTCACAATTGTACATAACTTTGACATAGTGTGCAGTGGATTTCATAATGATCAAAAACCATTTGTACATCAACTTTAAATCATGAAAGTTATGTAAAAGGAGGCTTGGGTATCATGGGTGAAAGGAACCCATGAAAAAAACCCACATACCTTAGCTTGGAGATAAACTTGGTGAAGATTGGAGATGGAGACTTGAAGCTTGAAGAAGAACCTTGAAGGAGAACCTTAGCTTAGGATAAGGGTTCGGGGAGTGAAAATATAACTAAGTGTTTGAGTGAGTATTAAGAAATGTTTAGGGTAGTATAAGGGTAAAATTTGGCCAAGTATAGGTAAAAAGACGTATGGAAACTTTTATGCCCAAGACCCAAAGCTAAAATATAGTATCCAAAATAACACAGGGGTGCGTCGCGGAGGCGACGCGAAAACCCCTCTAGAATTTATGTTCTTGAAATTTTTTAGTTGCTAAATCTTTTCTCTTAAATTGGGCTTCAACCTTTCTCCCCTTAATTTGGACTCCCTAAACAAGAATCCGAAGTCAAATTTTCGAAATAACAAATGGATTTTTAGATATATGAAAATTAAAATTCTGAGCATTTCGAGGCATGTTTTTTGGCACTTTTTGGGATTGTTACAATTCCATAGTCTCTTTAGGATCAAATTCTACTCATGTGTACCTATTTAAGTGAAATATATGAAAATAACAAGTATTCATTCTACAGTTCATGTATAAGGGCAAAATCATCTATTTCAAGTATTTAATTCATAAAAACAATAATTCCTGCAAGATGATATAGGAATACATAAGGATTTTAGAGAACCTTCAAGAAACATTCATTGGAGACTCAATTCATTCACAACTCCATCAATTCAAGTTATGGGGGAACATGGAAGATCATAATCCATGTTTTGGTTAGCCTTACTATCATCACTCGGACCTAGGGTCTAGGAGTGAGATGGTGAATGTGAACCCAAGAGTCTCCAAATAAGCCTTAAAGTATCAAAGTTCACATCATTGGTTCGGGAGCATATTCAAATAGTAAACATATAGTTCTAAGGGATGGGAAAGTAGGACTCACTCTATGGGGATATCATGCGGAAAGGGACTAACTGCATTTGTATAACACATAGCACATAAAGACTAAGGGGCGGGTAAGTATGACTCACTCTATAGGGGCAATTCAGGACATCAGATCTTCTACATTTCCACCTGAAACATACATACATATCATAATTCTCATAATCAATCCATGATAGCCATATCCAATAGATAAATATAATCATAAGCTTCAAATACAACACATAACATATAGATCCGACGAGAGTCTAATGCCTCTAGTCATAAGATAGGATGGGGGCCAGATATATTCCAAGCTCAGTCTCAAAGTAAATAAGATAAAGGGAACCAACATTGGTAGAGTAATGGTGGCTTGTCCTTGGACAATAGGACTCACCACAATAAATGTCTCACATCCAATCTAGCGTCAAATGGTGGATGAGGGTAATCTCCGGTCTCTACATGGTTAAATCATGTAGGCAAAAATATGAGTTAGTACATTTCAATGTACTAAGTATGCGGGGATGCAATGCGTTTGACATATAAAACCTACATTTCAATATTAGATGACAAGGGCATATAATATAGAAAGAATCGTACATCCAAAGAAGGGTAGTATACAATATGCCATGAAGTCCAAGATGCATGAAATACAAAGTGTCACGACCCAAGCCCAGGGCCTAGACATGACACGATGAATGGGGAACTAGAAGGAACCCCAAACAAGCCTTTTAGTATAACAATTACACATCCTTGGTCACGGAAGAAAAATATCAACAAGACAATGTATAAATAAGGGAAAATGGGGCTAGGGGAGGACTTTGATAGCATAAAACAGAGAAGAGCCAAAGTTCATAGCATAAGTACATCAATTTTTCCAATAATACCTCTAAAAAGGGATTGGAGCGAGGGCCTAGACACTTTTTGGGCGCACCCTGAAAGTGTTAGCATAAGTACATCATTTGTTCCAACACCTCTAGCATAGATTGGAAGGGGGCTAAGACACTTTCTGGTCTCACCCTAATAGTATCAAATGTTCAACATAAAGAGATAACAAAAGCAAGAGTAACATAGCTAGTGTCCCCGAACTTGAGGACTCACCAAATCTTATCTACAAGATACCAAAACTAACCACATGGAAGAAGATTGTGATGTGCTCTGGTTCCTATATGGTAACACCATATAGTGATAGAGTATGCATTAGTACGTTTGAATGTACTAAGTATGTACGATGCAATGCAATAATATATAAGCCAACATAGTAAAAATGCATTTTCATAAGCAATGGATGAGTACAATAGCAATATGGCATGCATGATCAATGCTTGAAGTAAAACATGCTTGTAAAGCATATAACTTGAGAATATAGATTACATATATAGGAAGAGACCATACTCATAGACCAAGTGGACTATTACTAGGAATCCAAGGTGCATACCCCCTTGGAAGGTGATTGAGGTATCTACCCCTCAACATGGTTGATGGGCAGTCACCCCCCATCATAGTGGTCAAGGTATATACCTCTAAACATGGTAGATGGGCATAGCACCCCCAATCATAGTGGTTAAGGTGAATACCACTCAACATGGTAGATGGGCATAGCATCCCCCATCATAGTGATCAAGGTATATACCCCTCAACATGGTAGATGGGCATAGCACCCCTCATCATAGTGGTCAAGGTATATACCTCTCAACATGGTAGATAGGCATAACACTCCCCATCATAGTGTTTGAGGCATGTCACCCCCTAAACAAGGTGTGGTCAACTTGCAAATCTATAGGTCCTTTTCATGAGTTCAATATATACATACAACCCTTTCATCATCATAGAGTAACTTAACTTGTAAACTATATCATAAACCATCAATAACCCAAGAGTTCATGTCAAGACATTTTATCAAACACTTGGCGGGTGTGTAGTGCTAGTTCTAAATCATGCAATTCAAGAGTGCAATCATGTGAGAAAACCCAATGTAAATCAATCGACCAACACATAGTAAAACCCTCATGCAAGATAGCATAAAATCCCTTATCACAGCTCATAATAGATATAGTTTCAAAGCCCAAAACATGCATAGTCACAATAGACAAACCATCGCATAGTATAAGCTTGAAATAGGTAGACATGTGTTTCCAATAAACATTTCATAGAACCCCAACATGACTTGTAATCATAATTCATAAAAAGTAATACAACTTAGGAACATGCAATTTAAATAAAAGAAAAAGGAAAGTTGGGCACCATGGGTGAAGGGACCCAATGGTTGAAACCCACATACCTTGAATTTAGGGATTTCCTTTTATGTAGATTTGAATGAGAACTTGAAGCCTGAATGAAGTTCTTGATATCCAAAATTAAGCTTGGGAAACTTGAGTTTGAAGAAAATATTTGGTTAAGTGTTAGAGAGGGTTTTTAAGAGTATCTTGAGTGATATAGAGTTGAAAAATGGCTAAGTATTGGTGTTTTTACGCGTGGGTAGGCATGGTGCTATCACCCCAAGGCCCTTGGGCCAAAATGAAAAATGAAGGAAGTGCTAACACTACTCAGTCCGCGTCGTGGAACCATCATAAAGGAAAAAAAAACTACAGTGATCCACGCCCAGTCCGCATCGCGGTCTGGTCATAAATGCACAATTGATAGGAAAATTTTGTGAAAATGAAATTTCGCTACGGGTCCTCTAAAATCTGGGTTATACCTATTCCCCACTCAATTGTTCCCCTTGATGACGAATATAAAGTCAGATTTTTGATATCACACATAGATTTTGAGATATGATGAAAGTATAATTATGGGCATTTCTGAGGCACCTTTCCGGGGCGTTTCAATATCTCCCCCTTGGGAACATTCGTCCTCGAATGTCAAAGAAACGTACATACGAGAAGTAATCATAAATATTTTAGCCCGATATGAATGCATCAAATGCATTTAAACATCATTTCAAAAACTTCAACATGAATGTCAAAATTACCATAAACTTGTCAACATAAACACGAATGCATGCAAATGACATAAGGGCTGAACTTAAGACTTGAAATCATATAGGGGACATAAATTAGTACATTAGGCTTGAGTAGAGTGGAAGAGGTATGGATGATGCTTTTGCATGTCCGCCTCGGCTTTCCATGTGGCACTTTCAACTTGTTGGTTTCTCCAAAGGACCTTGATGGAAGCTACATCCTTGTTTCTCAACCTGTTAACTTGTCTATCAAATATTTCTATCGGAACCTCCTCATAAGTAAAATTATCTTCTACCACACCCACAACATCCAAAGGTACAATAGCACATGGGTCACCCACATACTTTCTCAACATAGATACATGGAACACCGAATGAACCATATTCAAGCCAATGGGCAACTCCAACTTATACGCCATCTTACCAATCCTCTTCAACACTCTATAAGGACCCATAAACATTGGGCTGAATTTTCCCTTCTTGCCAAAATGGACTACACCCTTCATAGGTGAGACTTTTAAGTAAACCCAATCACCAACCATAAATTCAAGATCTCTCCTCCTCACATCGGAATATGACTTTTGTATACTTTGGGCTGTTTGCAATCTCTCCCTTATCAATATCACCTTCTCCAAGGCTTTCATGACTAGATTTGAACCTAACAAATCCATCTCCCCCACTTCAAACCACCCAACTGGGGATCTACAACGTCTACTATAGAGAGCCTCAAAAGGAGTCATACCAATGCTTTAGTGGTTGCTATTGTTCTAAGCAAATACAATGAGTGGAAGATGTTCATCCCAACTACCCTTAAACTCTTAAACACAAGCTCTAAGCATATGCTCAAGAGTTTTGTTATTTCACTAGGCTTGGCCATCCGTTTAAGGGGGAAAGGTCGTGCTAAGCTTAACATTAGTACCAAGACCTCTTTGGAAAGACCTCAAAAAGTGAGAAGTTAATTGAGAACCACAATCTGAAATGATAGACAAAGGCACCCCATGCAACCTAACCAACTCATGAAAGTATAATTTGGCATAGTCTTCAGCACCATAAGCAGTTTTGACTAGTAAGAAGTGAGCTAACTTTTTTATTCTATCAACAACAACCCAAATAGAATCAAACTGCTTTCTAGTCTTAGGAAACCCAACCTCAAAATCCATGTTGATTTCCTCCCAATTCCAAGTGGGAATCTCTATATCTTGGGCTAGGCTACCCAACCTTTGATATTTTGGCTTTTACTTGTTGGCAATTGTGACATCCGGATATGAACTTGCCAATATCTTTCTTCATACCACCCCACAAATACACCTCTCTCTAATTTCTATACATCTTTGTAGAACCGGGGTGAATAGAATAAGATGAATTATAAGTCTCATCTAAAATCAACTTCCTCAAGTTATCAACGTTAGGCACACACAATCTACCTTGGTACCTAAGGGCACCATATCCCCCTTGGTAGAAAACCTCCACTTTGGCATCTCTCACCAAGGCCTTAAACTCTAGCAAGGCAGGGTCAAGATCTTGCTTTGCCTTTGCATCCTCAACAAATGAAGATTTAGAACCATCAACAACCACTACACCACCATTATCAACTTCCTCCAACCTAACTCCCAATCTAGCCAACCGATGAACCTCTTTAGCCACCTTTTTGCCATCATCATCAACATATGCTAGGCTACCCATAGACACCCCACTTAGAGCATCAGCCACAACATTAGCCTTACTAGGTGATAATGCACACTCATATCATAATCTTTAAGGAGCTCTAACCACCTTCTTTGCTCAAGTTAAGATCTTTTTGGGTGACCACATATTGGAGACTCTTATGATCGATAAACACATCAACATGAACCCCATACAAATAATGATGCCAAATTTTCAAATCAAATACCACGGCGGCCAATTCAAGTTCATGGGTGGGATAATTCTTTTCATGCACCTTAAGTTATTTAGAGGCATATGCTATAACCTTACCATTTTGCATCAAAACATAACCCAATCCAATCCTTGAGGCATCACAATATACAACAAACCCTTCTTACCCTTCCGATAGAGATAAGATAGCAGCGGAGACAAGCTTCTCTTTCAAAGTTTGGAAACTTTTCTCATATTCATTGATCCACACAAACATTGCCTTTTTTGGGTCAACTTAGTCATAAAGAGAAGCAATAGAAGAGAATCCACTCATAAACCTCCGGTAATAACCTGCCAAACCCAAGAAACTTAAAAAAACAAGACCAAAATAACATCGGTCCACGTCACAGAGGCGACGTGGATTACTCACTAGAAATTTGCATTTCTGCATATCTGATGGATTCAAAGGTCTAGGCCAATTTCCAATCACCTCCATCTTCTTAGGGTCCACCTTAATACCATCACCTGACACCACATGTCCTAGACAAGCAATCTTTTTCAACCGAAACTCACATTTTACATATTGGGCATACAACCTCTCCTCCCTCAATATTTACAAGACCACCCTCTAGTGATTCAGATGCTCCTCTTCACTATAAGAATAAATCAAGTTATCATCAATAAAAACCACCACAAAAAAGTCAATGTAGGGTTTAAAGACCCTATTTATGTTATGACCCAAGCCTAGGGCCTAGATGTGACACGGCGAACGGGGAACTCGAAGGAACCCTAATCAAGCCTCTCAACTTATCATTACACATCATTGGTCGCAAAAGTATGTAAAAGACATAAAACAAGCATAAGGGGAAAAGGGGCTAAGGGATACCTTGCCAAAACATCAACATCAAAGACAAGGAGTCATAGCTCATATCATAATTAAATAAATTGTCCAACAGACACCTCTAAATACATAGATAGAGCAGGGCCAAGACAAAGTAACCGGGCTCACCCTCATAGTCAAAATTGAACATAAGAAAGTGTCTCAATATATGGATAATAGTAACATAGACTAAGGTCCCCAAAGTGGAGGACTCACCAATTTGCTTTGGGTAGAACCGATCTAGCCATGTGGAGCAGACGGTTGATCAACTTGAGCACCAGCCCTTACATGGTGATATCATGTAGGTAAGATTATGCGTTAGTATGTTTGAATGTACTAAGTATATGGGGTGTAATGCAACGGTAGATAGACATCATACTTAAAATGAATGCATTAGACAATAGGCATAGTATAATAATGTGACATGTATGATCAATGCATAAGTAAAACATGCTTTCAGTAACTCATGCACATATAAAATATCATATATGTAGAAGAAACCAAGCAAGAATCCCAACAATGGTTGGGATATGCCATTCACACCTGGACACCCTAGTGGCAAGGTATAACACCCCACACATGGTTGATGCATCCAACTGGGGAAGAATCCCAACAATGGTTGGGATATGCCATTCACACCTGGACACCCTAGTGGCAAGGTATAACACCCCACGTAATGGGGGTAAAAGGCCATGCAATTTAGAGATGAAATCATGCAAGAAAATATTTTATAAAATCATCAATCAACACCTTGCAACACCCCCAAGATAGTCATATCAAAACCCCTCTTCAAATCTAACATTAGATCCAAGATCTAGAGCTCAAAACATGCTATAATAATCATACTTTCAAGAACATAAATCACTGCGCACTAAATTTCTCAATATAGAAGACCCACATGTAAAATTAACATTAAACCATGAAATATTAGTAAAAAGGAGGCTAAGACACCATGGGTGAAAGGACCTAATGGTTCAACACCACATACCTTAGCTTTGGAGAAGTTATTAGTGAAGTTTTAAAATGGAGGATTGAAGCTTGAATGAGATCCTTGATGAAATCCTTCAGATTGGTCTTGAGTTTGGGACTTGAATTTAGAGTGAAATATGAGTCAAAGTGTTTGAGAGAATATTGGGGAATGTTAAGAGTGATATGTGGGCGAAATAATGCTAAATATAGGTAAAAATATGTATAGGAACCCTTGGGCCCAAGACTTCAAAGTCTTGGACCGAAATAAAAAAACAAGACCAAAATAACATCGGTCCACGTCACAGAGGCGACGTGGATTACTCACTAGAAATTTGCATTTCTGCATAAACAAGTTCTATGAAAATATACATAATTTCTTCTTTCGAACTCCGAATGAGGTGAAACCAAGTGCTTCGGAAAGATAATTGAACGAGCTTTAATTTGATGGTCACAGGCCACCAAATTATTTGTGTGCTAAGAGATATGCCCCTTCAAAGTTGACCCTCCTGAATTGCATTTTTTGCGATTTTTGAATTTTGATACGGTTGCTCTAAAATTAGGGTTAAACCCATCCCCCACTCAATTTAACCCCCTGAACAAGAATATGAAGTCAGATTTTCAAAATAATGAATGAATTTTTAGATATATGAAAATTAAGATTTTGGGCATTTTTAGGCACTTTTTGGGGTCTTTGCGAAGGGGAGCCTTGGAGCAACTGGTAGAGTTGCTGCCATGTGACCAGGAGGTCACGGGTTTAAGCCTTGGAAACAGCCTCTGGCAGAAATGCAAGGTAAGGCTGCGTACTATAGACCCTTATGGTCGGGCCCTTCCCCGGTCCCTGCGTATAGCGGGAGCTTAGTGCACCGGGATCGCCCTCGCCCCTTTTTGGGGTCTTTTCAATATCTCTCCCTTAGGAACATTCGTCCCCCAATGTAAAAGAAACGTACGTGAGAAGACTGATCATGAACAAATTAGCCCCAACAAGAATGCAACACTATATTTAAAACACCATTTTCAAAATCTCAACATAAGGGTAAAACTATTATAAACTTATCAACTTAAAAATGGATGCATGTGAATGGCATAGGGCTGAAACATAGGACTTGGAATCATTGAAAGGACTTGGCATGTCATCATAATCTTGAATAAAGTGAAAGAGATATAGATATTGCTTCTCCATGCCCGTTCAGGCTCCCCGAGAGACATATACGAATAGACAACTCTTCCAAAGGGCCTTGAAGAACACTACATCGTTATCAATCAACTTCTCCACTCATTCATCCAACAACCCCACCGGGACCTTCTCTTATGCCAACTTACCCTCCATAACACCTACAACCTCAAAGAGCTCTATAACACTAGAGTCACCAACACCTTCCCTCAACATAGATGTATGAAGAACTAGACGAACCATATCTACACCCAAAGGCAATCCCCAAACTTTAAGCAATCTTTA
>DF361397.1:35969-46790 GCA_000787875.1 Solanum virginianum | reverse complement strand
GGGCTTCTCGGGTGAGAGACTTCATGAGGATAAGCCCACCAGAGTTCTATGGGTCAAGGGTGGATGAAGACCCAAAAGAGTTTATTGATGAGACTTATAAGGTATTGGTTTTCATGGGTGTTAGATCGAAAGATAAGGCAAAGTTGGCAGCCTACCAACTCAAAGAGGTAGCACAAACATGGTACAATCAGTGGAGAGAGGAGAAGGGAGTCAACAGTGTGGTTCTATGGGAGGAGTTCAAGGCACCTTTCTTAATTGTTTCTTTCCTTTTAGGCTTAGGGAAGCCAAATTGGTAAAATTCATGAATTTGATACAAGGGTTAATGAGTGTAAGGAAGTATGCCCTCAAGTTTAACCAACTCTCTAAGTATGCTCCTCACTTGGTTATCGACCCAAGGGCTAGGAAGAACAAGTTCATGATGGGTGTCTCCAACTTGGTGAATGAAGAATGCTGGTCTGCTATGTTGATTAATGATATAGATTTTTCCTGCCTCATGATTAATTTCAAACAAATGAAGGAGGAGAAGTTGAGGAAAAGAAGGTGTAATGAGGCCAAGAGGGCTGGACTTGATGGTAGCTCCCAAGGTCTAGTGTTCGACGATGCTCCAAGCAAGAGGGTCACTAAGAATGGGGTGTCAAACCTAAGGTCCCAAGGAGATTATGGGGTGACTCATCCTAGATGCCTAAAGTGCGAGACAAAACATGGTGGTACATTTTGAAGGAACACGGGTGCATGCTTTGGATGTGGGAAAATGGGCCACAAAATTTTGGATTGCCCATATGCTCAAAACAAGGGTAAAGATGCTCACGCTGATCAAGGGGATGCTCCAAGACATAATCGGTCCTATGCTATTCAAAGGAGGCAAGAGGTAGATGAGGCACACAATGTTGCTACCGGTATGTTGAAGTTTCCTTAACTTAGGGGTGTAGGCATTGTTGAGTCCGGGTGCCACTATTCCCTTCATTATTCTTTTGTTGCTTGTGGCCATCTTGTGTGTGTCCCAAGTTGCTATGTGAATCTCTTGGTGATTACCACTTTGTTGAGTCTATTATTGCTAGAAGGTTCATAAGTATTGTTCAGTGGTTTTGTGATGTCTAGTCCTTGCCTTGTGGTTTTGTTGGACTGGATGCGGTGAGTTTGAGATCATACTTAGAGTGGATTGTTTGCATATATACGTTGTGTCTCTATTGATGGTAGGGTGGTAGAGTTAGATTCCAATTTCCTAATCACCCATCTTTGAGTGGTAGTGGAGGGATAAGTCCATCTCTTGTTTTAGGTTATAATTGATCTCCAAGGGATTGCATGTATCATCTTGTAAGAGTTAGGGGTATTGAGCCTAAGTTATTCCTATTGAGTTATTTTCGGTGACCAATAAGCTATTGAATATCCTTTCCGGTATGTTGAATTTAGGGTGGTGTCTTTTGGTTGACTTATGCACCTGTCATGTCTATAGGTCTCGTGAATAGGGTCATTAATCCCTACCTTTTTATGTTTGTTGTGGTTCTTGGTAAGAGATGGTAGAGTGGAGGTTGTCTCCCAAGGGGGAGATGGTGACGTTTTATACTAAGTGGCTTGTGTGTGTTAAAGTTGATTGATAAAGATGGCTCCGAGAGTTGCTATTCCTTTCATTATTCCTTATTGCTAGTGAGAGTTGGCTATGTGGGTCTATTTGTGCTAGAAAGTCTTATAAGGGTTGCTCCATGTTCTCATTACATAAACTCTTGTCTTATGATCTTTGTGGAATTTCGTTTGATGGTTTGAAGGTCTTGGGGTGATTTATGGTAACAAGTGGTTTATATATGATTATGGTTGACAAATGAGTTTAGGGTTGTGAGTCTTTATAGAATGTGGACTCATGTCTATAGGTCTCGTGAATAGGGTCATTAATCCCTACCTTTTTATGTTTGTTGTGGTTCTTGGTAAGAGATGGTAGAGTGGAGGTTGTCTCCCAAGGGGGAGATGGTGACGTTTTATACTAAGTGGCTTGTGTGTGTAGTTGCATAATGGTGGATTAACCTAGGGATATAGTTGTGGTTTGTCCGGTTCTTCATGCTTTTTAGTTGAGGGGATGTGTTGATAACTCTAATGCTATAGAACTCCTTGAGGTTGTGGGTGTTGTGGAGGATAAGTTAACTTAGGAAGAGGCCCCGGTGGAGGCACGGGATGGAAGGGTAAAAGAGGTTGATTGATAAGGCTGTGGTGTTCGTTAAGGCTCATTGGAGGATTCATCAAGTCGAAGATGTCTTTTGAGGAGTGGGCATGGATGAACAATATCTCTATCTCTTTCATTTCTATTCAAGCTTATGATGACATGTCAAGTCGTTTCATGTTTCCAAGCCTCATATTGAGCCCCTATCTCATTTGCATGCGTCCATGTTTATGTTAATAAGTTCATGACGATTTTTGACACATATGTTGATGTTTTAAAAATAGTGTTTTAACTGTATTATTGCATTCTTGTTAGGGCTGATTTGTTGATGATTACTCTTCTCATATACATTACTTTGACATTCAAGGATGAATGTTCCCAAGGGGAGATATTGTAACAACCCCAAAAAGTGCCCGAAAATGTGCCTCGTAAGTGTCGAGAATTATAATTTCCATGTATCTCAAAATTCGTGCGTGATATAAAAAATCCAACTACATATTCTTATTCAAGGGGTTAAATTTAGGGGGATGAGGGTCTAACCCCGATTTTAGGGCAACCATATTAAAATTCAAAATTAGCAAAATGCGATTTCCAGAATGTACTTCGCATTACTAGCGCGACGTGCCATAGTATATTTTTTGTCAGTTTTTTTTAAATCCAGTCCATGACTCTTGGGTCTTAGGCCTAAGCCTTCCCACATGAACAAATACATATACTTAGTCATTTTTCACAGTCATATCATTCAAAACATTCTCCAATACTCACTCAAACACTTAATCATATATTTCTCTCAAAATTCAAGAGCCAAAACCCTCTACAGATGTTAAGGAATTCAACCAAGCTTTAAATCTCCATCTCTAATCTTCTTCAAGGTTTCTCCAAAAGCTAAGGTATGTGGGTTTCTTTCATGGATTCCTTTCACCCATGATGCCCAAGCTTCCTTTTCCTCAAAATTGTATGAATTAAAGTTGATTTACACATGGGTCTTACATATTATGAAAATCACTGCACAATATGTTGGAATTTATGAAATTGTGTTTGTTTTACCATGTTTTGGGCTATGAATCTAAGATCTAGTGTAAGATTTGATGAATGGTTTTGATGTGTATTGATTAAGGGTGTTACCAAGTATCTATTGAAAGTTTTACATTTTATTTTCTAGCATGGTTTCACTCTTGAATTGCACGACTTTACACTAGCACTACACACCCTCTAAGTGTTTGATAAAATGTCCAATTATGGTTTCTTGAGGAATTGAAGGTCCAATGCATGTCTTAAGAGTTGAATGACTAAATGATGATGGAATGATGATGAAAGTGATGTATGTATATGATGACTATATGATGATGGTAAGAATGTTTATATGAGTTGCTTTCATGAAGAAGTATCTATGGTATTACAAGTAGATTGTTGGGTTTCCATGTTTGTTGTGCTCTTGAGAAAATAGAGAAGGTCTTCCCTTGTTGTTTGAAATGTAATGTTGCGATGAGCTAGTTCTATGAGCCCTACCAAAAAGGCCATGTTGTAAGTTAGAAAAATGAATGATCCCTATTGAAAAGATCATATCATAAGGTATGGATCCCCTACTGAAATGGCCATGCTGTAAGGTAGAATAACTAATGGTTCCTACTGAAAAGATCATATCGTAAGGTATGGACACCCTATCGAAAAGTTCATGTCATAAGTTTGAATGACTAATGGTTTTCACCAAAAAGATCATATCATAAGGTATGGACCCTTTACCGAAACGTCCATCCCGTAAGGTTGAATATCTAATGGTTTCTACCGAAAAGATCATATCGTGAGGTATGGATATTCTATTAAAAAGGCCATGTTGTAAGGTAGAATGAATTACGGCTCCTACCCTAAAGATTTTTTCGTAAAGTAGGGGAGGTCTTATACTATCTATCAAAAAGACTATGTCGTATGGTAGGGGTATTGGTAACACTCTCTAAAAAGTTTATACTGTAAGGTGAGTGGGGGCCATTTAGTCCATTTCATGAAAATTGGTAAGAAGGGTTTGAGTATGTATTCCTTATTAAGTTACATTCCTTGATCATGATTTACAAGTATGTTTTACCCCTTAAGCATTGTTCATGCATGCCATGTAGCTAATGTACTATCTTTTGCTATGATTATGCATTTTGATTATTGTCTATCTCTTTTTGAATTTCATCCTACATACTTAGTATATTCCAACATACTAATGCATACTCTATGCCTATATGACATCACAGTATAGAACCGAAGCCCTGCTTGAGCATCTCCACCCACGTGGCTAGTACGGTTTCACTCAAACTTGTTGGTGAGCCCTCCATTCTAGGGACATTTCTTATGATCTCATGCTATTTTCTAAACTATCTTTCTTTTATGTATATATCAACTATGAGGGTAAGCCTTGTTACTTGTCTTGGCCCCCGCTCTTATCTATGTAGTAGAGGTGTTGTTGGACATGTTATGTATCTATGCAATAATCCTTGACTCTCTTGTTCTTTGATGTTATGATATGGAAGTTTACCCTTAGTCCCAATCTCCTTGTTTATACTTATCTCTTGTTGTCATTTTAATTGCTTCCACGACCAAGGATATGTAATGATATGTTATGAGGCATATTTGGGGCTCCTTTGGGTTCCACATTAGTTGGTCATGTCTAGGCCCTAAGCTTGGGTCGTGACACTAAAAGAACTTTAGAATAAACCAAAATTTAAAAAAACCATTAATGAAGCAGACTTTAAAATGTGTCCAGGAGACCTGTGAAAGAGCACCCCCCCCTCCCCATAAAAATTTGCACAGACCATACAAAGTATCTGGGGTAGAACCCTTAGCAAAAATTGCTGGATTTCATCATGGAAGCATCGCCAAGGACCGTGGTAGCTTCTACAAACCGTAGAAGTTCCCGTAGTGGTCTCCTTAGCTAAAACGAAGGGAACACAACACAGCCCCTACATGGACAGGCTTTACAAAAATAGGCATAACTTATTGATCCGAAGTCACAGGGGTACCTACGAGGTGTCATCTATGGGGTGTAGATCACTTTACAAGGTATAACTTATTGATCCGAACTCGGAATTAGGTGAAACTGGATGAGTCAGAAAGCTAATTCATAGGGATTTAATGTGGTAGCTCATAGGCCACCCAAATATCTTTGTGCAAGGATATATTATCATTTGAAGTTGGCCCTTATACCGACTCATATGAAAAAATTAACCAATGGAATATTTATGAACTTAGCTTGATGTAGGAGACCAATGATGACCCTAAATAGCATACATAAGCTTGAATTGAAGGTTTGAAAGTGTTTAGCTTGATCTTGAAGGTTCCATGTAGATCCTTTTATTAAAGCTTGCAAAGAGGATTCAAAAAGCGTTTTGAACCAGTGAATGAGAAACTAAGTATTATGGAACCCATGAAGTGATATGGAAGGCATGAACCTGATTTGGGAGGTTAAAGGTATATCCCCAAATGAATAGACCTTGAAAGATAACTCGGGTATCTCCATAAAAACTCTTCACGAACCATACAGAGCTCCAGAAACCATACAAATGCCCGTGGAGGGGGCCTCATTGTCGAGATGGTAAATTGATACTTAAAAGTATTTTAGGGACTAAGCCTTCACGAGACCCCACCACGAGCCATGGTGGGTTGCATGACTTGTACAAGGGTCCCTTGATGGCTTCCTTAGCCAATTTCTTGGCTTGAAGGCTAGGGCACTTACCAAGGGCCTCTTCCACGGCTAGTGGTGAGGACCACGACTTGTGGGAGGTGCCCTGGTGGGCCACCAAACCTAATATCCTTTCTTAAGCCACAAAAAGCCATACACAAGAACCCCATGGCTCATACAACTCCGAAAACTTGAGTTTAAGCATCAATAAAGTCTTACGAGATCCGCATCCTTACAGCTAGAAACATAGTTTATGGGTTAGAGTAATTATTTACTCGCTCCTATATCGGTGCTCGATACTCCTCCCAAAACTAAAACATGCTCATTTTAATCAACTCAAAAGCATCAGTTTTAGACTATCTCAAATCAATATAACTCAATCGCTCAACAACTCAACCAATCAGGGTAGCAATCATGCATACAATCATGACTCAAACTCAACTCAAATGATCATTTAGACTCCATTCAAGCATGCTCAACACAAAAAACAATTAAGATGCTCATCAAATATGATGTAGACAAATAATATGCTTCTCATGCTCAGTCACTACTAAAGTTACTCAACTCAGATATCCAGGCCCATGGTCTCGATTCAGTCAACAAGCTCTCATAGGATAATGCAATTTAGGGCTCATGTTGTCAAGTTGAAGTCTAGTAGTTAATTTAATATAAACATCAATACAATGCATAAATTTACACTCTTAAGGACTCAAAGAAACTGTACAAAATTTAAAAATTAAGATCATAGGATTTCCAATACTCAATACCTACTCGTGATTTAAACTCAAAAGATGGAAGGGCATGTTGACGAACTAAGTCCACGCCTTTGGTAGCTTTAATACCTGGAACTAGGAAGAATGAGCAATTCTCGAACAATCTCTACGCGCGTGCTTAGAACCCTAGCTTTCTCCTCTCCTTGATGCTCTCAAGATTTCTAAGTGTTCAATGAGGAATAATACCCTTAGAGTACTGATAAGGTGTCCAAATCTAGTCCAAAATATCGTAAGTTTTAATTTAAAAGGGTAGGATAAGACAAAATTCCCCTTTTTGAAAATTGTCGAGTGGAACCACGAGACCCCATCTACGAGTCATAGGTCCACTTACGGGCCATAAGTGACCCCTCGTAGGTGAAGGCATCCAAATATTGGGTTACTAGAAATTGGACCTGGGACTTACAAACAACTTTCTATAGCTCGTAACATGAACCACGATCGTCTAGTAACACATCATTTTAGGGTTCAGAAATCTTAGTTTTCTAGGACCTCATTCTACAAAATATCACTTACGAGTCGTAACGAATATTATATGTCATCTGAATTTCCAATAACATTGATTTTTGAATCATCAAGCTATGAGATGTGATTTATGGGTCATGAAATGGTTTACAATCTGCAAAATATCTCGTACATGGGCCTCAAACTTAGAAAAATGTCACTAAGTCACAGGGGTACCTACGAGGTGTCATCTATGGGGTGTAGATCACTTTACAAGGTGTAGGTGGCCGTCGTGGTTTCTTTCAGTGACATTTTTGAAGCCCCAAAACCCAAACAACCTTTCTCCTACACAAAGGTGGGGCCTCTCGAAGTTGGTGAAACTATTAGAATTTTCATCAAATGCTCGAATCTCTAGATGTTGACTAAAGTCAACTCTTTTCAACTTAAGCTCTAAAACGGAAAAAACTTGTACAAAAACTATCACTTTGAAAAGCATGCCACCTATCCCAACACTGCTTAATAACTATAATGGAGCCACGGGAAGGGGCAAAATGATAAATTCGCACGAAAGCACGAAAATGACCTTAGACGTCATTACAACATCCACTACTAAAAAGACTTTTGTCCTCGAAAGTCAAGAAGAAAGGCATTCCTAAAGACTAAAAAAGATGAGGATATTTGGTATGCATGCCATGCTTAATCTTCTAAGTGGCATCTTCGACCGGATAATGCTTGCACTGAACTTTAACTGATGGAATCTTGTCATGACTCAAAAATCAAGTGTGATGGCACCTACCTAACCCATCAAAGTAAGTCACTTACCAAGGGCCTCTTCCACGGCTAGTGGTGAGGACCACGACTTGTGGAGTATCTATTGAAAGTTTTACATTTTATTTTCTAGCATGGTTTCACTCTTGAATTGCACGACTTTACGAACTAGAAACCATCCCAAAATTGGTGGCACATATATAAGCCTCTAACTAATAACACTCAAAAGAAAATACAAGTTTCAATATCTAGTCGTTGAATAGAACATTAAATTATAACGAATCCTCGAGGGTCTTCCGAAGAGATAAGCATCTACCTCTTAAGGAAGTCTAAAAGCACAATATTGACACTAGTAAACCTATCGAGAGGGATCGGGCTCACTACCTATAAAAATGTAGCTAGGGCTGAGCACTAAGCAACATGGTACTCAGTAAACGGAAACTAAACCTGAAGTAAAGCAATGAAGAACACAAGTAATCCTCTCCACCCAACCATATACCGTCAAAATATACACCTGCATCAGAAGTCCTACCACAACAATAGTACATACACGAATGCACACTACAAAATACTTTCTCGAAATAATTAGCTAATTCCTAGATGTCAAGTAGAATAATTGTTGCTTCCTTATCACACACAAATGTCATGACCCAAAATGGATCACAACTAAAAGAAGAGGAAATAAAGCGGAAATCATCTCAACATAACATAACAATCCCAAAATCTAGAGTCATGAGTACAAAAGCATCTAAAGTAAGTATAATAGGACATAATAGACTATCTCAAGAGAAATACAAAAATATGTCATAATATCAAATACAAGTCTGAGATAGAAAGAAAATAAAAGGAAAATTCAAGATCCACAGCAACACGGAGTATGAGACTTACCGCTATGATCTGGATGGATGAATAGTAACTCAGCTAGAGTGATAAACTACCCTATATGGGTCCATGAGCTTGATCTGCAGGGAGGAAAAAAAGTAGGGGTGAGTACACCAAAATGTACCAAGTAGGTTTAACTAGTTGTATAAGAGAAATTGAACAAGTATGTAATAATGAAAAATCTTATCACCTGCATCAAAAGTGTTAGTACACAATACAATAAGGTCATGAATAATGGCAAATACAGATAGCAAACCGATCTAATGATACAATGTAATGCAATACATGAAAACTCAAAAGATGGATGAATAATGGCAAATACAGATAGCAAACCGATCTAATGATACAATGTAATGCAATACATGAATAAAATGGCATCACAAACCATGAATGAGGAGAAATCATGATAATTGCAGAGCCTATGTACACATTTATCGAGCCAAAGCTACAAGATAGAACCCCAGGGCATTGTAGCCCATGCACTCAAATATATAATAAGGCATCGTAGATCATAATCAGAAGTAGCTCAAGGCGTCGAAGGCCTCACAATGGGGTGTCTCAAGGTTTCGTAGGCCATAACAACTATCTTAACATAGATCATAATGTCTCAAATGATACAAATGTAATGAGATATGTGCATAACAATACATCCAATCATGTATCGAATATATACATACCAATGCAACTAGTCATATGTAACATGTATGTATATCAATGTAACCCAATTAGAAATACGGTTCGTGCATACCAATACACCCAGACTAGTATAAGATATATGCATAACAATGCAACTGATCAAGTCAGAGGTACATGCATACCAATGCAACTGATCTCGTAATAGATATGTGTATACCAATGTAACTAGTCAATGTAAGATAGGTGCAACAACCATTATATTAAACGGGCTATATCATGTATGCTAATCATTATCACTGGCCATTATTACCTCATATCATTGCTAACTCATCAATAATCAAGAAATTAATAAAATAGGCTCCACAAGAATCCCAAATAGTCTTAAAATTTTCAATTTCACCGCATTCATCATTGATTAGTGACAACACTATCCAAGAGTTATCTCAAGTATCATATTATATAAATGATATCCGAATTATCTTAAATCTCATGATTCTATCTCAATTCATCAATATGATTTCCATTTACTCAATTTTTGACATAATCGATATCATATTCACATCAATTTCAATCATATCAAGTCATAGTCTCATAGTTCAATCTACATCTCACAATTATCTCATAAGCATGCTCAATAACTCAAATTCAGTCACAAAAAGATTAGCCGAACCTACACTAATGTTGAAATCGTAGTCGAACCATCTATTAATCAACTCAAGCTTCCAAAGAATCCTCAGTTCGATCAATCACTATCGAAAAAATGGATATTATGAATCAAAAGTTGCATTTGATACCAATATTAGCATGAAATAGGCTTAGGGAACAAATGGTCAAAACTAGAGCTAAAATTCAAAGTTCCCAAATCTAGAAATTAGCTTTAAAACCATATTCTACACAAAAAATGAAGTTCATGGATGAAAATCCCATTAAAATCAAGGTTAAATTGAATGAGAAATTAACATTTAAAGTTTGAGAATCATAGTCTAAAAATCCCCAGTTTTTGGGTGTTCAGTTTGATGAAATCAAGAACAAAATCAAGATAAAACTCATCAAAAATGATTAGTTTAGTATTAGAAATACTTACCAAACAAAATTCTTCAAAAACCTTTCTTTAAAATCGCCTCAAAGAGCTTGAAAGTTTTAAAATGGATTAAATGATGGTGTTTTACGAGTCTAAAACTATCTAGGTATAACAATTACTTTGGGGTCACGGATGGCTTACCGAGAACATAGAGGAGACAGACCAAAAAGACCTCTACGATTGTGGAGCCCAACCCGCAAACCTAGAGTGTTAGGAGAAGAGGGGGAAATCACAAGCGCCACTCCACAAACTCAGAGCTCACCCATAGCCAGAGCTCTGCAAATGCGGAGAAGAAAAGTACCTGCACCTGAAGCCCTTTGCACCAGCTACATCAGCCAACAACAAAACTCGAAATAGGCATTTGAAACTCATCCAAAATCAGAATTACACAAACTTTATATGTATCCATACCAAAAATGGCGATCCGAAC
>DF361397.1:4377-28461 GCA_000787875.1 Solanum virginianum | reverse complement strand
TGCGGTCTACAAGAAGCTTAGATTGGGAGCCTCTACTCAAAATAACATGCAAAATCTCATTCCTCTCATTCTTATACAACCACCCTTTGAACATGGTAAAAGGTTGGAAAAGAAATTAGGGGTCCAATTCATAAGGTCAATGTGGAAGAAAAAGCAAAATTGTGGAGGAGCAAGGTCCGAGAAATTAGTGAAGGATGAGTAACCAAGTGGACTAAGTTGAGCCGCAATAATAAATCAAGCACTGCTTAGGAGGAAACCCAAGATATGTTTTATTTTACCCCTATATTCTCTATTGTTTCTTGATTTGGTACATTGAGGACAAGCACAACTTTTTTGATGGGGTGTGGGAAGTTTTAGATCTTGGTGAAGTCTGAATAGCTTAGGGTCCATAACTACCCCAAATTTTGATCCCGAGGTTTTTTTTCTTGTGTTCTTTTTCTCATGGATATTTACTTTTTGTTGAACTGGCATGTTTAGGTAGTGTAGCTAATTTGTAGATGTATAGTAGTTACTATCTTTTGGCATATATATATAGTCTTTAAATACTTTTTGTTTTTAAAATTTGGTACCCTTAAAATTTTTGAGATTGTTGGTTATTTTTGCAATCATACACATGATTATCTGACAATGTTTGTTCTAATAAAGAGAAGGCTAGTTGATGCTTGAAGCATGACTTGTGATTCTATACTTGATTGTATATGCGATGTCATGTGTGTGTGAGCTTATTTTTGCCGCATTCACGTATTATGTATGGACTTAGAACTTGCCTTATTACTCTAAGATTGGATTGGTGATGTAGTTGATTGAGAAGGGATCTTAGGCCATTATTCTTTTAGAGAATCCACTTTAGCCTAAATGACCTACCAAATATGATAGTTGATCCCTTGTTCCAATTGTTTGAGCTTTTTATGTACCTATTCTTTCTTGACACCTAACTAGTTTAGCCTTGTTTTATGAAATACCTTGATTTTAGCACTGGTCTATCCTTGAACATATGAATCTTGATAGAGGCTAAAATCCTTAGTTGAGGGTAGCTACAAATAGTGGCCCTGGTTTGGGGAATAGATATTGTGTGCTTCACCTCAGGCTAAAAGTCTAAGTTTAAGGTGGCCCTTATTATGGTAAAGTAATGAAAATAAGGTGGTTAGTTGGGAAAGAAAGAAAGAAATGAAGAAGTCATATGTTGGGTGAGAAAAATAAAAGAAACGTTATTTTAGATTGAAGAAAATAGCAAAAATAAGTTCAAAAATAAGGCGCAGATGAAAAAGAGAAAGAAAGCACCCAGGAAATGCTTGAAAAGGAGAATAAGGGCGAATTTAGTGAAAATGGTTGAGTTATGAAGGTAAGAGTGTTGATAAACATGGTTCAAGGATAGCATTTTGTCACTATTTGCCTAAAATGTCATATCAAAGCCCCATGAGTCTATGTTACAACCCATTAAGTCCTAAAGTGATCCAATTCCACTTGGTCATCAATCCAAAAGTTGAGTATAGAGGCAAGCCTATAGTGTTAGTCATTTTGCATGAATTTCATTTGTGAAAGTGAGAATGCTTGCACAGTCCCTGAATTCTAAATGTTTTTTGAATGATTAAGAGGGACTTCTTTTCTATTAGGGCATTTGTACTGCCAGAGTGAGAATGCTTGAATAGTCCCTAAATTTTAATACACTTTGAGTGAGAAAGAGGGACTTCTTTTCTGTGCGGGCATTTGCACTACTTGATTAGCATATCACTATACTGGTGATTGTCGATGGTTGACGCTCCTTAGCTTATCATAGTTGGGTTGCCAGATACATCTTTGTGTTTTTGTTTTGCTTAGTAGCTTTGCAATCTTGTTCTGAAAATGAAAGTTGGTTACTTGAACTAGCGTATGATGTATATGCCATTAGTATAACTGCTATGTGTTTCTTATTATCTTCTTAGATTGAGCGTCACTTGAGGACAAGCAACAGTTCTAAGTTGAGAATGTTGATGCGTTGTCAAATTACAACATATTTGGTGCCTAAAACGAGAGATTTTGCAAGTTCTTAATGTGACTTTTTATGGTTTTTATGTGTTTTTGTGTTGTTATTGCAGAAAAGGTAAGTTCGCATGATTTTGAGAGAAAGTTGCAGATTTTACTGAAGTACAGGACATACGAGCCTGCCTATGAGTGGTAGCCTAAGCTATGAGTCATAAGGTGATCTTGTAGCAAGGAACAGTGAGTAAAAATCAGGAATCTTCTAATTGAAGGTCAGCCCTATGAGGCCACTCTATGAGTCGTGGGTCTCACTATGAGTCGTATAGGTGGGATCGTACCAAGAAACAATAAGCTAAAAGTTTAGACCAAGAACTGAAGGCCTAGACTATGAGAGAAGCATATGAGTCTTAGCCCAAAATGCTTACTATGAGACCCCGATTATGACTTGTAGGGTGACTTACGAGTCATACCTATGCGGCGTATCTACTGCCAACTGTCTTTTCTATTTTATTTTTAGGGTATTTTTGTAACTAGTATAAATAAATAAGGTTAATTTTTCTGAGGGGGAAACTGGAAGAGGCGACATTCACAGCTACTTGTAAATATTCTAGGAGTATTTTTAGGGTTTAGAGTAGATTTTTCTCTTTCAATTTGAAGACCTACTTTTGGGGGATTGAAAACCCATATTGTACTCATTTGCCATTAATCCAACCTTGTGGTTTTCAACTTGAAGGTATTCTTGCTCTTCATTGCTTTGGATAAACTCTCAACTATGTCATTTATTTGCATTATTGTTGATTTTGCCTTAGCCATGAGCAGCTAAGCACCCATAACTTAAGGTTGTGGGAACAATGAATAGTTGACTTGATATAACCTAGACTGTGCATTTCTACGATTAGGGTTTTGCATGTATTATTTATTTTTCTTCAATGGGAACCATGAGTAGTTGACTTGAAATAACCTAGACCTTGTATATTTCGTTGATTAGGGTTTTGCATGTATTGTTTATTTCCCTTCATTTTAATTGTCATTTGGTGGTGGCCAACACCAAACCCCGCCTACTATCACGATCCCGACCAAGGTGGTGATGAATAGGAAAAGTGAAGTAAATGACAGGGTTCAATTGATGTGTTCTTGTCTAATCAACCAAACCTGACCAAGGGGAGGTTGACTGGGACAATGGGTAACAGTTAGTTCGCACACTATGGTTGCCGACCACGTGCCATGGTGAAATTCGACCTTCACCTTCACAAGGGATGCAAGAACCTAGGTTACCATCCTGCATGCGAATTCTAAATTAAAGTTATGTTGTCTAGAGTAATTGAGTCAATGAATCATGAGGAACACATTTCCCAAGTGTCCCTAAATTTGGGAGTCTTCCAGCATAGTTAGTTTAGTTTTTATTTTTATATCTGAATTACAACGAAACCCCTACCACCCACCTAGAGATTTTAGCAATCGATTCTTGAAATGATTGGTAGTGGATCTCTACAGTCAAGGCCTGTATTCCCTGTGTGTTCCACCCTGACCTTCGCTTAGGTTAATTACTGACAATAACCATTTTTTATTAGAGTGTGAACATCATCAACAAGCCATAAAACCCCTTCGTAAACATCAACAGTTCAAATTTTCCAAGCTTATTTCTTGCATTTCTCCAACCCCATAAGTAGGATCTTACATTATCTCCCCATTGGGAACATTCATCCACGAATGTGTGAAGGCAAGCTCTAAGAAATGGATTCATGTACCATATGCAAAATGAAACGCATGTACCATTTAAAATCTTTAAATCATGTTTCAAATAGCACTTATGATACAACCTCAAATTCACATAAAACATATATGAATATCATGAAATGGCGTGCAAGGAGAAAAGGTTCTAAGATGGGAAAAGTGTATCACCTCAAGCTTGATTGGAATGGAAAAGATAGGGATATCGCTTTTTCATGTCGGCCTGGCTTCCCATGGGGCACTTTCAACTTGTTGGTACATCCAAAAGACTTTGACGGATGCCACATCTTTATTTCTCAACCTCTCACTTATCTATCAAGTATTTCCACCAGAACTTTCTCCTAAGTCAATTTATCTTCAACAATACCCACAACATCTAAGGGTACTATAGAACTTGGGTCACCTACACACTTTCTCAACATAGAAACATGGAAGACCGGATAGACCATACTTATCTCCATAGGAAACTCCAATTCATAAGCAACCTTACCAATTCTCTTCATAATCCGATAATGCCCCACAAATCTTGGGCTCAACTTCCCCTTCTTGCCAAACTAGACCACACACTTTATGGGTGAGACCTTCAAATACATCCAATCGCTAACATCAAACTCAAGATCTCTCCTTCTTGTGTCAGAGTAGGACTTTTGCCTACTTTGATCCGTCTTTAATCTCTCCCTTATCTACCTCACTTTTTCAAAAGCATCCATGACCAAATCTGATCCCAATAAAGCATTTTCCCCCACATCAAACCACCCAACCAGGGACCTACATAATCTAACATATAGGGCTTCAAAGGGAGCCATTCGAATGCTAGAGTGATAGCTATTGTTGTAAGAAAACTCAATGAGTGGAAGATATTTATCCCAACTACCTTTGAACTCCAAAACACAAGTGCTTAGCATATCCTCAAGAGTATAAATTGTCCTTTCAGATTGGCCATCCCTTTGAGGATGAAACGCCATGCTAAGCTTAACTTTGGTACCAAGTGTCACAGACTTAGATTTTGACTAAGACTTCCATGCGGCACTTATTGATTTGCTCATGAATCTTTCATGATCTTGCAAATACAAGTAAGCCTTTTCAACTTAATGGTTAACAGAATGCTAGATTAAGAAGACAAGAGAGCTTTTAGAGAGAAGACTTCTTTAACACTTGGAAGATTTCTTACACTTTCTTGGATGGTTTGTATAAATGAGTGGCCCTCCTATTTATACTACTAACTAGGGGTCAAAGTATACTTAATAATTACTTACAAGTCCCTAAGTTATTTACAATTTACTCCCTCTCTAGATTCTTCCATATAAGTCTAGAGAGAACTAAAGACTACAAGATATCTCTACACAATTCTAGAGTTTTCCATGACTACATTCTTTTAGATTTCTCTAACACTTCTCAAGATTCTCCTATAATATTCTAGAGTATTCCAAGAGCTTCAAGTTCTATCTACAATTTTCTAGAACCTTCTGTATATCACAATCCAAGCCTAGGGCCTAGACGTGACATGGTGAATGGGGAACCCAAAGGGACCCCAAGCAAGCCTTTTAACATATCATTACACATCCTTGATCGCGGAAGCAATAAAACAAGCATCTAGAGATAATAAATTGGGACAACTGGGCCTAAGGGACACTTTCATATCGTAGACATCAAGAACAAGAGAGTCAAATCTCATAGCATAGATACATAACATGTCCAACAACACCTCTACTACATAGATAAGAGCGGGGACCACAACAAACAACTGGACTCACCCTCATAGTCAATATATAAACAAAATAAAGATAGTCTTAGTACATAGCAAGAGATCATAAGCAACATCCTCAGAATGGAGGACTTACCAACAAACTTGAGAGAAAATTGTACTAGCCATGTGGAGGGGGAGGATGATCAAGCAGTGCTCCGGTTCCTACATAGTGACATCATGTAGGCATGGAGTATGTATTAGTATCTTTAAATGTACTAAGTATTTAGGATGCAATGCAATAATGGATAGACATCATAGGCAAAATGCTTAATAATAATCAATATCATAATAGCAAGATGGCATGTATGAATAATGCTTGAAATAAAATCATGCTTATATAGAAAATAATACATGTGTAGGAAGTGACCATCAATGTAGAATATCTAAGGCCTACCACCTCCTTGAAGAAGCGAATGAGGTACAAACCCTCAAAATGGTTAATGAGGTACCAACCCCTCAATAAGGTTACCCGAGCGTACCAACCCCCGACTTAGGGACCAAGTACAAACACCTCAATGTGCTTAATAAGGTACAAACCCTTCAATATGGTTATATAGGTGTACTACCTCCTGTACTAGGCAACTAAGGTACTAACCCCTCAATGTGGTTACCTGGGCCTACAATCCCCCGAGCTAGGCTTGGTCAACTCACAACATTATATAGAGAATACCATATATATACATTTATTTCATCATCATTTCATCATCATATAGTCATTCAACTCATAAGACATGCATTGGACCTTCAATTCCGTAAGAATCCATAATGGGATATTTTATCAAACACTTGGCGGGTGTGTAATGCTAGTGCAAAACCATGCAATTCAAGAGTGTTATCATGCTAGAAAATCCAATGTAAAACCATCAATATATGCTTGGAAACACCCTCAAGCAACATATATCAAAATTCTTCATCAAATCTCACAATAGGACATAGATTCATAGCCGAAAACATAGTAAAACAGTCACAATTTCATAAACCCCAACATAGTATGTAGTGAATTTCATAATACCTAAGACCCATGAGAAAATCAACTTTAAATCATGCAATTTAGAGTAAAAGGAAGCTTGGGTATCATGAGTGAAAGAAACTCATGAAAGAAACCCTCATATCTTAGCTTTGGAGATGAACTTGATGAAGATTGGAGATGGAGACTTGAAGCTTGAATTAGAACCTTGAAATTTGGATGAGTTTGAGACTTGAATTTAGGAGTAAAATATTTGGCTAAGTGTTTGAATGAGTATTAGGGAATGTCTTGAATGATATGAGGGTGAAACAAGGCAAAGTGTAGGTATTTTCACACATGGGAATACTTAAGCCTAAGACTCAAAAGTATTGGATCGAAGTCAAAAATTGGCAACAAAAATGCACTAAAGCGTGCCCTTGGCGCGTTGCGCTAGAGGCACAAAAACCTCTCTGTGCGATTTCCAAATTTTGATATGGTTGCTCTTAAATCGAGGTTAGACCCATTCTCCACTCAATTTGACCCCTGAACAAGAATATAAAGTTGAATTTTTGATATCACTCATGGATTTTTAGATACATGGAAATTACGATTCTGGGCACTTTCAAGGCATATTTTTGGGCACTTTTTAGGGTCGTTTCAATATCTCCCCCTCCTCATGTCATGAGATGTTTGGTCAAGTCCTTTAATGAGTGAAACCCACATTTTGTGTTGCTGAGATCTGCTCTTCCTAAATAGAGATTCAACCAGAGATGGGCAATTTTTTTAGCTATCTTGCACGAAGAGTGGAGCGCGAGCGATCAGGGTTAACTAAAATAGTGATAGGACAAAGGCCTTCTCTTTCCGTCCGCTCTTCTTGAAGTGAGCGAATCCTTTGAAACATGTTCCCCTGTTTCACAGACCATAAGCATAAGTAAGATCTATTCATAGTTGGTCAGTCCCCCATGGACATGTCCCTTGCTTGCGAACTTCTTTAGTAGGGCGGAGGTGCCATTCCTCACGTTTACCATGCTTCATCATTGATTTTCCCCCCATAGATTATTGGACGTGATTCTAGGTCTTTTCTGTTGCCCGGGTTTCTCGGCCTGGTATCCTGCACTTGGCATTCATGATATCTACATTCAACTGTGCCCTGGAGATCATCTATCATTATAGGCAGACAACACTAACAAAGATAAAGTGATAGACATATAAAAGCCTCCTGCTTCACAGCGGGAGATCATATCGGTGCTATTTTATTAGGAGGTCATAAACAAAGGGCTTTCTGATCACAGTGGTCAGTGTCAGCAAGCTCCGGTTAATATGGCTTCCTTCCTTTAACCTTGTACCATCTGCATTTGCTTTCTTATGTAACTAAATATCAAGGTATTCTCAATTACTTTAGCTTTTTGATCACAGTGGTCAGTGTCAACAAGCTCCGGTTAATATGGCTTCCTTCCTTTAACCTTGTACCATCTGCATTTGCTTTCTTATGTAACTAAATATCAAGGTATTCTCAATTACTTTAGCTTTTTGATCACAGTGGTCAGTGTCAACAAGCTCCGGTTAATATGGCTTCCTTCCTTTAACCTTGTACCATCTGCATTTGCTTTCTTATGTAACTAAATATCAAGGTATTCTCAATTACTTTAGCTTTTTGATCACAGTGGTCAGTGTCAACAAGCTCCGGTTAATATGGCTTCCTTTCTTTAACCTTGTACCATCTGACTTTATGTTCATAATGATGTCATGCTTGCCTTTGGCACTCCAGAGAAGAAAATCTTGATTGAACCTATATTTGCTCAATGGATACAATCCGCTCATCGTAAAACTTCATATGGGCATACAGAAGTGGCTACAACGGAGCAGCTTACTCCTGAGGTGGATTTACCGATTGAACTAGAATAGCAAAGTCATTATCAATGAATTCCCAAGCAATTCTCAACCAACATATGCGATTCATTCCCGTAAAGAATTGCGACTCTGAGCTTGATTTTGGCTCGGCTAGCTCACTTTTTTTTACTTTCTTTTTTACGAAAAAAAATTCCGGACGACCGGGCTAATCATAGATCTACTATGGTCTTTTTTTATTTTTTATCTTATTTCCGATTCCAATTTCTGGAAGCATTATGTTGAGTCACTCCAAGAGTAGAATCAGCAGCTCACCTCACGTTTTAGGAACAAAATGAGGAATCACACGTAGACGGACCTGAGCATTCTCCTGCTCTACGGAGCCCTCTGGAGCTAGAGTTGGGGCTGCTTGACGCTCTTCTCCTTTCGAGTGAATTGAATTACTTCGGTTCGGATGCCTTTGATCAAATGGAAGGATGGATGCCTGCCTTTAGCGACTTCGTTTGGTCATTCCTTCTTTACTTGTTCGCTATGGCTTGAGAGTTAATAACACGAGAGAGTAAGTAAGAGATTGAAAAGAGGATCATTGGACCTCGCTCTCGGGCCTAGAGGCAGTGCAAAGAAAGCCTTAGATCTTTGCTTGTTTCATGGTGAACATTCGTCTCCAAATGTCAAAGAAACATATTTGAGAGATGCAAACATGACAATTTCAGCCCACATAAGGATGCAATAATGCACTTAAACATGATTTTAAAAATCTCAACATAAGAGTAAAATCATCATGAACTTGTCAATTTAAACATCAATGTATACATACGTCATGGGCTGAACTTAGACTTGAAATCACATAGGGCACTTAGAGTGATACCTTAGGCTTGAGTGGAGTGGAAAAGGTAAGGATATCACTTTTGTATGTGCGCTTCAGCCTCTCAAGTAGCACTTTCAACTTGTTGATTCCTCCAAAGGACCTTAACGTAAGCCACATCCTTATTCCTCAACCTCTTCACTTGTCTATCAAAATCTGAATCAGAACCTCTGCATAAGTCAAATTATCTTCAACAACACCCACAACATCAAGAGGCACAATAGCATTAAGGTCTCCCACACACTTCCTCAACATGGATACATGAAAGCCCGAATGAACCAATTCCATCTGTCTAGGAAAATCTAACACGTAGGCTACCTTGCTGATCCTTCTCATCACCCTATAAGGGCCCACATATCTAGGGCTCAACTTGCCCTTCTTAGCAAAATGGACCACACCCTTCACGGTTGACACCTTCAAATACACCCAATCACCAATTTTGAATTTAAGGTCCCTTTTTCTTACATCGACATAGGACTTTTAGCGACTTTGAGCAGTTTTCAACCTCTCCATTATCATACTAACCTTCTCAAGAGCCTCGATAACTAGATTTGGTCCAAACATAGCCACCTCTCCAACTTCAAACCACCCAACCGATGATCTATAACATCTACCATAAAGAGCTTCAAAAGGAGCCATACTGATGCTCGAATGACAGCTATTGTTGTATACAAACTCAATCAATGGAAGATGATCATCCCAACTACCTTTAAGCTCCAATACACAAGCCCTAAGCTTGTCCTCAAGGGTTTCAATAGTCCTTTCGGCTTGGCCATCCGTTTGAGGATGGAAGGTTGTACTATGTTTAACCTTTGTACTAAGACCCCTTTGGAAAGACCTCCAAACGATCCAATATGATGGATAAAGGCACCTCATGCAATCTCACCAAGTTATGGATGTACAACCTAGCATACTACTCAGCCCCATATGTGGTCTTAACTGGTAGAAAGTGAGCCAATTTTGTCATCCTATCAACCACAACCCAAATGGAATCAAATCCCTTCCTAGTCTTGGGCAACCCAACTACAAAGTCCATATTAATCTCTTCTTACTTCCAAGTAGGAACCTCTATGTGTTGGGTTAGGCCACCTGGCCATTGATGTTCGGCTTTGACTTGTTGACAACTATGGCAACCGGACATAAATTTTGCAATATCTTTCTTCATGCCTCCCCACTAATACACCTCTCTCACATCTCTATACATTTTAGTAGACCCGGGGTGAATAGAATAGGAAGAACCATGAGCCACATCAAGAATTCTCTCTCTCAAGCTATCAACACAAGGCACACATAACCCACCTTGGTATCTAAGTGCACCATCTCCCCCTTGGGAGAAAACCTCCACTTTCCCATCACCAACCAAGGCCTTCAATTCTAACAAGGAGGGATCAAGATCTTGCTTAGCTTTCAACTTCTCAACCAACGAAGATTTAGAACCATTAACAACAATAACACCACCATTACCCACTTCTTCCAACCTAACTCCCAATCTAGCCAAACGATGGACCTCTCTAGCCACCTCCTTATCACTACCATCAACATGAGCTAGGCTACCCATAGACACCCTACTCAAAGCATCTACCACCACATTAGCCTTACCCGGATGATAATGCACACTCATATCATAGTCCTTAAGAAGTTCTATCCATCTTCTTTGCCTCAAGTTAAGATCGTTTTGAGTAAAGACATATTAGAGACAATTATGATCGGTGAACACATCAACATACACCCCATACAAGTAATGACGCCAAATCTTTAAAACAAATACCATGACGACTAATTCAAGATCATGAGTAGGATAGTTCTTTTCATGCACTTTGAGTTGTCTAGAAGCATAGGCTATGACCTTAATATTTTACATCAACACATAACCCAAACCAACCTGGGAAGTATCACAATACATAACGAATCCCTCAAGCCCATGCGGTAATGATAATATAGGAGCAGACACAAGCTTATCTTTCAATGTTTGAAAACTTATTTCACATTCCTGACCATCTTTGGAATATCCCAGTCCCTCACCTTCACTTGATGATACCCAGACCGAAGATCAATCTTAGAGAAATGGCTAGCGCCTAGCAATTGGTCAAACAAATCATCAATCCTTGAAAGAGGATATCTATTCTTGAGGGTGACCCTATTAAGTTATCAGTACTATATACACATGTTAAAGGACCCATCCTTCTTTTTCATAAACAATACTGGTGCACCCTAAGATGATTGGCTAGGCCTAATAAATCCCTTCTCCAACAAGTCCCTCAATTATTCCTTCAACTCCATTGTGGCCATATGGTAAGGGAGAATAGAAATGGGTTGAGCATCGGGAAGGAGATCTATACCAAAATTTATTTTCCTTTCGGGAGGAACACCGGGAAGGTCATTTGGAAAGACATCAAGGAACTCATTTACAACTGGAACCGACTCTATGGGAAGGACTTTAGACTCCATATACCTAACCCTCACAAGGTGGTAAAGACACCCCTTAGAGATAAACTTATGGGCTTTAATGCAAGAGATGAACCTACCCTTGACCACAATATCATGACTCTCCCACTCAAGATGGGTTCATTCGGGAATTGGAATTTGACCCTATGGGTTCTACAATAAATAGAAGCATAGTATGCATACAACCAATCCATCCCAAGAATGACATCAAAATCAACCATATCTAATTCAATAAGATCACAAGTTAAGATTTCTGCATACAACCAATCCATCCCAAGAATGACATCAAAATCAACCATGTCCAACTCAACAAGATCACAAGGCAATATTCTATGCAAAATACAAATAGGACAATCTCTATAAACCTGCCTAGCAATAATAGAAGCACCAATAGGAGTAGACATCTCATATGACTCAAACAACAATTCAGGGTCAACATAGAACTTTTTGGCAACAAAAGGTGTAACAAAAGAAAGAGTAGCACCCGGATCAATCAATGCATACACATCGAAATCAAAGATTTTCAACATACCGATGACGACACCAGAAACCACCTCAACCCCTTGCCTCCCTTGTAGAGCATAAAACCAATTGTGCCTTGGGGCACCATATTATCGGTCACCTCTCCCCAAAGGAACCATATTAGCACCTTGTGGACGAACCTCCTTACCCTTGTGGCAATTTCGAGGACAATCTATTTCCTTATGCCCCATCTCCCTACAACCATAACAAGCACCAGTATTCCTCAAACATGAGCTACTATGACCCTTACTACACTTCGGACACACATCAATAGGACCCACACTACCAACACCTTAGGCACTTGGAATGTCATTGGCAAACCCCCTATAGGGAGCATGAGAACACCCTTGGCCTTGATGAAATCAGCCACCCTTTTGACTTTGGAACTTACCCTCAAAATGGGCCCTCTTGGCCTCATAACCTCTTCTCTTCCTCAATTTCTCTTCTTCCATTTGTTCACCATAGGCCACCAAATGTGATAAGTCCATGTCACTAATCAACATGGCAGACTCGCACTCCTCACTAACGATATCGTAAATACCCATCACAAATTTGTTCATTCTAGCTCTTGAGTCGGCCACCAAATATGGAGCATATTGTGAAAGTTAGTTGAACTTGAGGGCATACTCCCTTACACTCATAGACCTTTGTCTCAAAATCATAAATTCCACCAACTTGGCTTCTCTAAGTTCAAGGGAGAAGAACCGATTATGGAAGGCCACCTTAAAATCCTCCCAAAGCACCACATAGTTGACTCCCTTCTCTTCCTTGCATTGATTATACCATATTTGTCCAACCTCTTTGAGTTGGTAGGCCGCCAACTTCGCGTTATCCTCTGACCTCACACCCATGCTAGATAAAATCTTGTAGACCTCATTATTGAACTCTTGAGGGTCCTCACTCACCTTTGAACCATGGAATTCCTGGTGATTCATTCTCATGAAGAGTCTCACCCGAGATGCCGGTGTAGGAGAATGAGGGACTTGGGCCCCTTGGTTAGCTTGATTAGCCATAACTTGTGCAAGCAAAGTGAGAGCATCCGTAAGCTCTCCATTAGCCGATCTCCTCGGGTGTGCGGTCTCTTCTCCCTCTCATGTTAGGCATGATCTAACCTAGCAAAGGACAATTGTTAGGGGGAAGAACCTTACTTCAACTTCTATAGCACAACATTAGAGTAAGAAGAAGGGAAACATTTCCTAAATGCCTCATAGCCTCTAGCTCATAGTTATGGTGCACAACACAACCATGAACAAGACTCTAACTGATATGGTATGTTGGTCTCTAGGATCTAACAACCTAGTGCTTTGATACCAATTTTTTCATGACCCAAGCCAAGGGCTTAGACGTGACACGGCGCATAGGGAACCCAAAAAGACCCCAAGCGAGCCTCTTAATAAATCATTACATATCATTAATCGCAAAAGCAATAAAACAAGAATCAAGAGATAATAAATTGGGACTGAGGCTAAGGGAACACTTTTATATCATAGACATCAAGAATAAGAGAGTCAAGGCTCATAGCATAGATACATACTATGTCCAATAACTCCTCTACTACATAGATAAGAGCGAGGGCCATGACAAACAACCGGGCTCACCCTCATAGTCAATACATAAACAAAAGAAAGATAGCCTTATACATAGCAAGAGATCATAAGTAATGTCCCCAAAATGGAGGACTCACCAATAAGTTTGAGAGATAATCGTACTAGCTATGTGGAGGAGGAGGATGATCAAGCGGTGCTCCGGTTTCTACATGGTGACATCATGTAGGCATAGACTATGTGCTAGTATGTCTGAATGTACTAAGTATGTAGGATGAAATGCAACAATAGATAGACATCATAGGCGAAATGCTTAATAATACCTAATAAATAGCATAATAGCAAGATGGCCTGTATGAATGATGCTTGAAGTAAAGTCATGCTTATATAGAACATAATACATGTGTAGCAAGTGACCATCAATGTAGAATATCCAAGGCCTACCACCTTTTTAGAGAGGCAAATGATGTACAAACCCCTCATAATGGTTAATGAGGTACCAACCCATCAATATGGTTACCCGGGTCTACCACCCTCGAGCTAGGGACAAAGGTACAAACCCATCGATATGGTTAATGAGGTACTAACCCGTCAATATAGTTATATAGGCCTACTACCCCCCGTACTAGGCAATCAAGGTACCAACCCCTCGATGTGGTTACTCGGGCCTACAACCCCCCGAGCTAGGCTTAGTCAACTCACAACACTATATACAGAATACCGTATACATACTTTCATTCATCATCATATAGTCATTCAACTCAAAAGACATGTATTGTACCTTTAATTCCTCAAGAATCCATAACCGAATATTTTATCAAACACTTGGCGGGTGTGTAATGCTAGTGTAGAACCATGCAATTCAAGAGTGTTATCATGCTAGAAAATCCAATGTAAAATAATCAATAGATGCTTGGTAACACCCTCAAGCAACATACATCAAAATCCTTCATCAGATCTCACAATAGATCTTAGATTCATAGCCCAAAATAGGGGTGTGCAAAAACCAAACCGACTAATAAACCAAAACCGATAAAAACGTTATAGGTTTATTGTTATTGGGTTATTGGATTTTTAATGGTTTTCAAAAAAATATATTATTGGATTATTGGTTTGATATCGGTTTTTACTATTGGGTTATTGGGTAAACCGATAACCTAATAAGATTATAATAATTTACTATTTTATCCCTTTGTAAATCTTAAATATTAGTAATTTAATATTAATAGGACACTATAGAAATACTTTACATATTTTAATCTTCATATTACTTAAGTGATTAGTCATCCACTTTAGTATTTTAGTTTGTAATTAACTAATAATAGCTTTTGCAAGATTATAAACATAATTTTCATGCTTTTTATTAATGCAAATTTTCATTATCATTCTTATCGAGTAAATCAAAAATTGAACTATTAAGAACTTAAAACCTATAAATCGAAAACTGATGAAAATTATTTTATTATTTTTCTTATTGGTTTAGTATATTTAAAAACCAAAAATCTATAAACTAAACCGATAATGTATAAAATTGAACCGAACTGATTGATGCACACCCCTGGCCCAAAACATAGTAAAATAGTCACAACTTCATAAACTCTAACATAGTGTGCAGTGAATTTCATAATACCCAAGACCCATGAGAAAATAAATTTTAAATCATGCAATTAAGAGTAAAAAGAAGCTTGGGTATCATGGATGAAAGGAACCCATGAAATAAATCCACCTTAGATTTATTGAGATGAACATGATGAAGATTGGAGATGGAGACTTGAAGCTTGAATAAGAACCTTGAAATCATGAAAGAAACCCATATACCTTAGCTTTGGAGATGGATTTGGTGAAGATTGGAGATGGAGAGTTGAAGCTTGAGTGCAATCTTATGAAACCAAAAATAAGTGTGAGACTTGAATTTAGGAGTAAAATATTTGGCTAAGTGTTTGAATTAGTATTGGGGAATGTCTTGAATGATATGAGGGTGAAATAAGGCTGAGTATAAGTATTTTCACACATGGGAACACTTAGGTCCAAGACTCAAAATTCTTGGACCGAAGTCAAAAACTGGCAAAAAATGCACTGAGTTACGCCCTGGAAAGAAAACCTCTACAATTTCCAAATTTTGATACGATTGCTCTTAAATTGGGGTTGGACCTATTTTCTACTCAATTTGATCCCCTGAACAAGAATATGAAGTCAAATATTTTATATCATGCACGGATTTTGAGATATATAGAAATTATGATTCTAAAAACTTTCGAGCCATATTTTCGAGCACTTTTTCAGATCATTTCACCAAAAACCTATCCAAGCCCCTAGTTTCGTCTCCTTGACTCTAGATTTTTCCCTTATTTTCAAGAACAAATGGCAGGCCATCACACTCTCCCCCACCTGATGTTGAAACATCCTCGGAGCAATGCTGTTATTGGAACTTCCCGTCTCCAACTTCAGACTACCACAAGTCTCCATGCCATCCCCTTGTGGTCTTTTTTGGAGTTCTCCCCCTTTCCTTTCACGAGGAGCATTACCACAGTTGGTTGTCCTTATTCCCATTTGGCTTCCTTCGATAGCATCTCCTCCTCTGACTTTTCCTCTTAGCAGGCGTGGAACACGACAATGGCTTTTCACCCTGGAATCCCTCCATAAGCCGCAAGGCCGACAAGTGAGCTTGTCCCTCTGCCTTAGACATCTTAAATAAGGGCACTATATAGGATCCTCCTTGCTCTATGACCATGAGTTGTTGAGGTAGGGGTCATTCACCACATGGCACTTCTGGAATAATTCCTCCCCAAGGATGATATCAAAGTGATCTACCAAAGCGACATGGAAGTTGGTCTTGCCATGCCACTCACCCAACACTATGTTGACTCCCTGAACAATTCCACACACAGAAGTCATTGGCGCATTGACCATCCCAAGTTACGCATTACTTGGGTTATATTTCAGCGCTAACTTGGTTGCCGTAGACTTAGTCGCAATGTTAACCACTGCGCCTATGTCGACCATAGTATGAGCAGATCATCCATTGATCATGATGTCCATATACTGCATACTTTTCTCCTTCAGCTTCTTTAGTTGCCATGTGATAGCTCTACATAGCCTGATCATGCATACCTGAGTTGTGCCCGATCCCTCTCCTGATCCGGGTGTCTCTTCTTGTGCCTTCTGCTCCTTTCACTCCCACAGTATGGTACCAAGACTCTTCAGTTTAGGGCACTTCTTGTAGCTATGCAGCCCCCGTATATGTAGCATTTAAACTCTTTCTTGGGTTGTGCTCGAAAAGAAGGCCTTTTTGAACTCACTCTTGAACTGCACCTATGTGTCGATGGTGCATAGCCCCTTCCCTATCTTCGACACCTTTCATTTCCACCATAACATGGCTATCTCTGTTAGATACAACAAGGCTATGTTTATCTTCGTCTCGTCGTTCCTTACCTTGTTACACTTGAAGTAATTCTCCAAGTGCCATTAGAAGTTCTCCAGCTCTTGTGCATCTCAGATGCCTTGGCAGCCTCAATCTTGGCCTTCCTTTCTACCACAATCCCTACGTATCTCCCATCAGCCACACCTTCCTCAAGTGCCCTCATCCTTGCACTCATATCCTCCATGATAGTTCCCATGGTCTTCGTGGTGGTGCTCATGGCCTCCGTCTTGCTCAGTGCCTCCATGAGCCGGCACTCTTAGGACGTGATGGTCTCCCTCAACTCATTCTCCACCGCCTCATGTCCGCCCAACTCTTTTCAGATGTTATCATTCCCCTCAAGGGTGAACTCTTCCAAGGTCTGAAACTTGCCATCGAACTAATTTAAGCATTTGCCTAAGAACTCCACTGCTTGTCTGGCAGCATCCACCCTTATGACCCATCCCATGTTGAGTATGATGTTGATGGGTTTCTCGCCTCTGTCATCGTCACTCAACTCAGAAATTGACAGTGAGAAGGTTGTTATGACCTCAATTGGTGTTGGTTCAACTGGCACCTCCTCTATCTTCTTGGAGTCTTCTTCCCCTTACGTTTCTTGCCAACATCCAGCATAACGTTGGTGGCGCTGATGTCTCCTTTCACTTGTCATGCTTCCCTTAGTACGAACCTGGTCTAATACCACTCTGTCACAGACTTAGACTTCGACTAAGACTTCTATACAGCACTTGTCAATTTGCTCACGAATCTTTCATGATCTTGCAAATACAAGTAAGCCTTTTCAACTTTATGGCCAATGGAATGCTAGATTAAGAAGATAAGAAAGTTTTTAGAAAGAAGACTTCTTTAACACTTGGAAGATTGCTTACACTTTCTTGGATGGTGTATACAAATGAGTGGCCCTCCTATTTATACTACTAACTAGGGGACTAAGTGTACTTAATAATTACTTACAAGTCCCTAAGTTATTTAAACTTTAGTTCCTCTCTAGATTCTTCCAAACAAGTCTAGAGAGAATTAAAGACTACAAGATATCTCCACATAATTCTAGAGTCTTCCATGACTATATTCTTCTAGATTTCTCTAACACTTCTGAAGATTCTCCTATAATATTCTAGAGTCTTCCAAGAGCTTCAAGCTCTATACATAATGTTCTAGATCATTTTTGAGAACCTCTCCAAGACCCTAGTTTCTTCTCCTTGACTATAGATTCTTCCCTTATTTTCAAGAACAAGTGGCAGGCCATCACACAAGGCCCTTTGGGAAGATCTCCAAAGTGAGAAGTGAATTGAGCACCATGATCCGAAATAATAGACAATGGTACCCCATGTAACTTGACCAACTCATGAATATATATCTTGGTATAATCTTTGGTACCATAAGTTGTTTTAATCGGTAGAAAATGAGGTAGTTTTTTTCATTCTATCAATGGCAACCCAAATAGAATCAAAATGCTTCCTAGTCTTTGGCATTCCAATCACAAAATCCATATTGATCTCTTCTCACTTCCAAGTAAGAAATTCTATGTCTTGAGCTAGGCCACCTGGCGTTTGATGTTCGATTTTGACTTGTCGGCAATTGTGACAATTGGCTACAAACTTAGCAATATCTCTTTCCATACCACCCCACCAATAAACCTCCCTCAAGTCTCTATACATCATTATGGAACCGAGATGAATAGAGTAGGACAAATTATGGGCTTCTTGCAAGATCAAGTCTCTTATCCCCTCAATATTAGGTACACGCAACCTACTTTGATATCTAAGAATGTCATCTCCCCCTTAGGAGAAAACCTCCGCCTTACCATCCTTCACTAAAGCTTTCAATTCTAGCAAGGCAGTGTCAAGGTCTTGTTTGGACTTGACCTCTTCAACCAAAGAAGATTTGGAACCATCAAATACCACCACACCTCCATTTTCAACTTCATTCAACCTAACTCCCAACCTAGCTAACCGGTCAACTTCTCGCGCCACTTCTTTATTGCTGTCATCAATATGAGCTACACTTCCCATAGACTCTCTACTTAGAGCGTCAGCCACAACATTAGTTTTGCCGGGATGATAGTGCACACTCATATCATAGTCCTTGAGGAGTTCTAACCACCTTCTTTGTCTCAAATTGAGATCCCTTTGTGTGAACACATATTGGAGACTCATGTGGTTGGTGAACACATCCACATGAACCCCATACAAGTAATGATGCCATATTTTTAAACTAAATACCACAGCCATCAATTCAAGATCATAGGTGGGATAATTACACTCATTCACCTTTAATTATCAAGAAGCATATGTTATTACCTTAACACTTTGCGTCAATACACACCCAAAACCGACCCTTGAAGCATTGTAATAAACTACAAAAACATCCAACCCTTCTAGTAGAGCCAAAATAAGAGCGGATATAAGCTTGTCTTTCAAAGTTTGAAAACTTCTTTCATATTTATCAGTCCACACAAATTTTGCCATCTTTTGTGTAAATTTCATCAAAGGGGAAGCAATTAAGAAGAAACCATTCACAAACCTCCGGTAATACCCTGCTAAGCCTAAGAAATTCCTAATATCCGTTGGAATCTATGGCCTAGGACAATTCCTTATCACTTTCATTTTCTTATGGTCCACATTGATTCCATAACACAATACAAGCCTTAAGAATGCGACTTCTTTCAACCAAAATTCACACTTATCAAAATTAGCAAACAACTTCTCATCCTCAACGTTTGTAACACTACCCTTAAATGATTCTCATGCTCTTCTTCACTCCGAGAGTAAATCAATATGACATCTATGAAAACCACCACGAATATGTCTAAGTATGGTTTAAAGACCCTATTCATGAGATCCATATATATTGTCGGGCATATATTAAGCCAAATGACATCACCACAAATTCAAAATGCCAATATCTAGTCCAAAAAGCCGTTTTAGGAATGTCACACTCCCTTACCCTCATTTGGTGGTATCAGACGGAAGATCAATCTTAGAAAAATGACTAGCCCCTTGTAGTTGGTCAAATAGGTCATCTATCCTTGGTAAAGGATACTTGTTCTTTATTGTGACATCATTGAGTTGCCAGTAGTCAATGCACATTCTAAGTGAGCCATTTTTCTTCTTTATAAACAACACTGTTGCACCCCATGGTACCTACTAGGCCTTATAAAATCCTTCTCCAACAAATCCTTCAATTGGTCCTTTAACTCTGTCGTGGCCATACGGTAAGGAAGAACGAAAATGGGTTGAGTATCTGGGAGGAGATATATTCCAAAATATATCTCCCTTACGGGAGGGACACGAGGAAGTTCATCAGGAAACACATCGAGAAACTCATTGACAACCGGACCAACTCAAGAGGAGGGACTTTAGACTCAATATCCCAAACACTTATAAGATGATAAATACAACCCTTGGTAATCAATTTCTCGCCCTTAAGACAAGAAATGAATCTACCCTTGATCGATGAATTATGACCTTCCCACTCGAAGACGGGCTCATTAGGAAATTGGAACTTAACTTTATGAGTCCTACAACCAAAGGAAGCATGATATGCATGTAACCAACCTATCTCAAGAATGACATCAAAATCCACCATGTCAAGTCCAACAAAATCACAAGGCAACATTTTATGCAATATAGACACTGGGCAACCTCTATAGACTCTTCTAGCAACAACAGACTCACCAACGGAGGTAGACACTTCAAAGGGTTCGCGCAATAATTCAGGACACACATGAAGCTTGTTAGCAACAAAAGGAGTAATGAAGAAGAGATTAGCACCCAAATCTAATAAAGAGTACACATCATAATCATAAACCTTTAACATACCAGTAACAATATCGGACACCTTCTCTGCTCCTTACCTCCTTTGGAGGGCATAGAGCCAGTTGTGCCATGGAGCACCTCCTTGTTGGCCTCCTTGTGCCCTTTGATCAACATGAGCACCTTGTCCTTGAGGACGACCATCCTTACCCTTATTTTGAGCGTAGGGAGAATCAACAATCTTGTGACCCACTGTTCCAAATCCATAGCAAGCATTCAAATCCCTCAAGCATTTTCCACCATGATTCCTTCCACATTTTGGGAACCTTGGAAGAGTTATCCGACCATTGCCACTTTGAACCTCAGGGCTAGGCACCCTATCATTAGCAAATCTTTTATTTTGAGAATTAGAGGATCCTTGACCTTGGAATTTGTGACCTTGTTGGAAATGGCCACCCTTAGCACCTTGAAAGCCACCAAGAGTGGTAAGGACACTCTTGGACTCACCACTCCTTCTCTTACGAAGCTTCTCACCTTCAAGTTGCTCGGCATAAGTCATAAGCCAAGAAAAGTCCCTATCACTTACAAGCATAATAGTGCTACATTCTTCATTCACTACATCAGATAACTTTGACACATAATTGTTCATCCTTGCCCTAGAGTCGGCAACCAAGTTGGGAGCATATTTAGAGAGCTTAATAAACTTGAGAAAATACTCCTTACACTCGTGAAGGCTTGCTTGAGATTCTTGAATTTCATCATCTTTACCTCTCTTAATTCAATAAGGAAGAATCGATTGAGGAAGGTAGCTTTAAATTCCTCCAATGTGATGGGATCATCATTCCCCCTTTCATGTTTCCATTGACTAAACCACACTTGTGCAACACCCTTGAGTTGATAAGCCGCAAGTTCTGCCTTCTCCTCTGAGCTCACCCCCATAAAAGTGAGCACTTTGTATATCTCATCAATGAATTGTTGGGGGGTTGTCCTCCGTTTTGGAGCCATGGAACTCCGAAGGGTTCATCATCATAACATCCCTAACAATTAATGTTGGGGTGGGAGCATGAGGAGCTTGGGCTCTGTGGTCCAATTAGTTGTTCATGGCTTGTGCCGACATGGAGATGACATTTTGGTATTTGCCATGTATGACTCCTTCCTCTTGGGGAGCTTGAGGAAGCAGATGGGCCGAATAATCTAGACCCTCCTCGGGTGTGAGAGCCCTTTGTGCCCTTCTCCTTAGTTGCGGCATGATCTAAAATCGCAAGTTAGGGAAGGAAGTCTTATTTTAAATCTAAGGCATGACATAGATCATGAAGAAGCAACCATTTCCTAAAACTCTATATAGCCTCCCATTCATAGTTGTGGTGTGCTTCACAACCATGAACAAGACTCTACTCGGTGTGCTGTGTTAGATTTTCAAGGACTATTTATAAACCTAGTGGTCTAATACCAAGCTTTTCACGACCCAATTTTAGGGCCTAGACATGACACGATGAATGGGAACCCAAAGGGATCCCCAAACAAGCATCTTAAGCATACATAGCACATCCTTGGTATTGTGGAAGCAATAAAGTATTAATAACACATAGAACATAATTTCTAAGGGAAGTGGGGCTTTGGACTCACGCTATAGGGATGTTCTAGGGGAGAGGATAAAATGAATCACATTGCAAATAAGTCCAAGGGGCAGGTAAGTATGAATCATGCTATAGGTAATTTAGGGACTTAGGACTTCCATCACATCCATCCACATACAACAAGAACAGAAGTGAGATGGGACTAAGAGAAGTCTTCACAATTACATAAGGATAGTAGGAGTCAAGCTCGATACATAGCTTCCATATCTAAAAACACCTCTAGTATGAGTGGAACGGGGACCAAGACATTTCCCAGACTCACCCTCAAAAGATAAAAGAACGTCTAAAATAGATAAGTCTTAACAAAGCATGAAAGTAAAGTAGATGTTGTCCCTATAGTGGAGGACTCACCAATAGCAATCTTCGAACGATTCGGCTAACCATATGGAGGAGGAGGATGAATAGGAACTCATGTCCCTACATTGTGAGATCATGCAGGCAAAAGTATGTGTTAGTACTTGGAATGTAAGTATGTGGGGTGCAATGCAACAAGGATCATAATCCATAATAATTAAGATGCACAATTATAATAAATAGACATAAGCTCAATATGACATGTATAATCAATCCTTAAGTTAACTCATGCATGAAGATAATCAAACTTGCATAATTTACAATACTTATTTGGGAGGAGACCCTAACCGACATATAAGACCAAGCAAGCTACTACCTGAAATCCCAATGTTCACTCCACATCGAATGAAGGTGTGGTCTATTTGCTGAGGTAAACCAAACTTGACCCCACATAGTAGATAACTTATCCTAGATGGGTCCACTAGTCAAAGCCTATTTAGGATTGAACTTTAAAGTTGAATATAATATAAAATTGAACTTTAGGATTTTTTTTAAAGTTGAACTTAGATTTAATTTTGAACTTGAACTTTGAGACTTTAGAACTTAGTTTGAATTTCAAGTTGTGAATTTTGATTTAAAACATGAACTATAGTAGTTGTACTTAAGTTGAACGTTAGTAGTGTTTAACTTAAAGTTAGATTTAATTTGGGGAACTTGAATATTTTAATGAGATGTGAACTTTGAAGTTAATTGTAATCTTTGAAGTTGAATGTAATATAAAATTTGAACTTAATTTAATTAGGATTTCTTAAGTTTGAAGTTTAGGATTTTTTATTTAAGTAGAACTTAGATTTAATTTCATAGAACTTGAATTTATACCATTTTAAAACTTGAATTTTATTTGTGAAATTTGCACTTGTATATAATGAGCTTTAATTGTACTTGAAATATTAGGTGTTCAATATTCGCCGGCGCCACCAATCGAAGTACCACATACCCCTCCATCTTCGATCATAATTGTCGAGTTATTATTTCCATAAAAATTTTAATTATTGTGTATACATTGTTTGAATAGTTTTTGAGTGTAACATCCCGTAAAATTACCAAAATGTCCATAAAATAGATCGTGCGCACAACACATCTTCCAAAGCTCTGATAGAAAATCCAAGGTCGAATTTGTGATCAGCGCAGAAAATCGAGTCCAAAAAATGGTCTCGACCCCATTTAAAACCTACTAGGTCAAATTACGAAATTGCACTTGAAGTGCAAAAATAGTAGCTTCTCTGTGCCCCCTCCGCGACGCGCCAGGGGTGCGGAGTTACACTTGTAGTTTTTAAAAATAGTTATTTTTCAATGGAAATTTTTTCTGAAAAAAC
>DF361398.1:24643-52177 GCA_000787875.1 Solanum virginianum | reverse complement strand
ATATTCCACGATGTTATCCTTAACTTAAATAAGCCCGTGACCCTCTTGCCATCCCTACTCCTAACCTTCGACCCCGACCGACGACATGATCCTAGTCTACCATTATCTCCTAGCGGCACGAAATTACAAAACTGATAATCTCTACAATCAAGTATTAACTCTCTAAGCTACAAAAGCCACAATCTAGCGAACATACAAGTAAAACAACAAGGAAGACTACCAATCAACAGCAAAAGTTGCCTATATTTACATTCACTACTCCATTATTCTTTTAACTTCTCTCATCAACTTCCGATTAATAGTAATCACTAGTTTTCTCATAAAAGTTACCTATATTTACACTCGTTACTCCACTATTCCTTTAACTTTTCTCATCAACTTTCCACTAATAGTAATCACTAACTTTTCGCTACTATTTTTACAGTGAAATGGCTATAAATAGAGATATTGTTAAGCACATATCTCTTTTTAAACTTCACATCATCTTGAATGAAATTTAAATGCTTATAAGATTTAAAATGGTGAATGAAGTTTGAGTGATTAAAAGACTCATCAAAAAATAAAAAATAAATAATGATAATTTTAACTATATCACTAACAATGATAAGAAGTATATTGATCTATTATTTTACTACACTATTACTCTATGTTTTGTTAGATATATATGCAAAACTTTAAAGATATTTTTTTTTTATGTCTATAATATTACCTCCGTCTCATATTATAAAGACATCTTTCTATAAATATTTGTCTCATATTATAAGAGTACTTATTAAATTAGGATAGAATTAATTATTTTTTTCTCATTGTCTTATTAATTAGTGTATTAATAATTTTTTATACCCTCTATCTCATTTTAATTGAATTAATGAGACAAAGCACATATATTAGGAAACGTATTCAAAAACAAAATTTTAACTATATTTTTCAGTATTGTCCTTTGTGAAGTCATGAATATGTAGTGCAATTTATTTTCTAAAAAATATAAAATTTTAATAAATAAAAGGCTAAATATAGAAAAAAATTTAAACATCCATCTTGCACTTTGAACAATTAAACTATTTTGAATTTAGAAAAAGTCCCAAAAATTTAATTAATTTGAGACGAAAAGAGTAACTTAATTTAATATACTTTGGTATAAATAAAAAATAAAATAATAAAATCTATTAATATATTAATAATTTTTTAATAGAAGGTAGTGATATTTGTGTTTATTTAGAAAAATTAAATCTTGTTTAGTGATAATTGTGACTTTTGCAAGTAAAAATATTCGGCACGAAAAGAGATTCTCGGGAATTGAAAAATAGTAAAATACCACCACACTTGGTGAGCATATTAACCATTTATAAAATGATGAACCAACAATAAGTGAAACCATAAAAATCAATTCTTGACACCCATTTCTATTTCATCTATTTTACATCAGATCCCTTGGTTTTCGTTATCATTTCCTATTGTTTCAGTACAATATGGAGCAGGTACAAATCAGTGAAGCAGTGTTGGAAAAGCATGTTTACTCTGTTTGGGCTCTGCCGCCGGAAGATGTAAGAGTTAGGGTCAAGAAGTTGATGGACGGTCTCCGATCGGAGTTTGGTGGACCCCAGTTTGAACCCCACGTGACCGTCATCGGAGCTATTCGGTTGACGGAGGCTGAGGCACGTGACAGGTTCAAAAAAGCTTGTGAGAAACTGAAACCTTATAGTGCTACAGTGGACAAAACTGATACTGGCACTTTCTATTATCAGTGTGTTTATCTATTGCTTCACCCAACCACTGAGGTAAATCCTACAATTTCTTGATTGGTTTTAGGTTTTTATTGGTCAATCTTGTACTGTTCTCGGTAATTAGTTTTTACTTTTCAAAAGTAAAATTACGAAATGTCGAGCTGGCTTGATGAACAATGTAATGGCCTTTCAGCTTATGAGGTGGTAATTTGTTTATTGGCTTGTTTATTTTGTTCGGTATTTCACTTGTGGGGTCTAGGGAGGGTGATGTGTATGCAGACTTCAACCATATCTTGTAAAGCTAGAGAAATTGTTAAATATTTGATGTCGAAACTGGTTGATTTTTTGGCTAATGGGAACTTAAACATAGAATACAAGCAAATGGATAATTTTACAATCGACAGTGTCGATTATTTAGTAAGATAACGTTCATGAAGATTTGTCTAGTGTGCTGTACTTCCATATAGTCATATGTATTGGATGGATCTAAAGTAATGTTTATAATTGCATAGACATTTGGAATGCCAATAGGGCTGCCTAGAGTCTCTACATTGACAGAAGTTAGTCCATAAGAAATGAAAAGTTATTGCTTCAGATGAGTGAGCTCTGGACTGTTCCTTTGAGAATTCAGATCAGAGTTTGTAGTTGAACGTATGACCTGGTGCTTGTCTGATCAAAAGGTACTTAAAACATCACTTGTATGGTCATGAATTATTTTCTACCTTCTGGCCTTGTTATAGTGAAGCAGTCATGTATGGTATTTGTATGTGCTTAATCTAGTATATCAAAATTGCTAGTTGGATCGAGTGTTCATCGTCTACACATGCTGTCTTCCTGGATAAACATCAATTGTAGACAGAGAGTAATGCACAAGCATGGAGCAATAGAGATCAAATGCATTAGTCTAACTGAAAACATTTCTCTCGAGATGGTATGATAATACTATGAATTGTAGAGGCCAAAATAGAGTACATTATGATTTTGGTTACTTTGCCTTCTTATTTAGTCACTCTTTGTAGTGAAACACGCTGATCACGTAGTGGGGGCTTTTGCTTAAACAACAAAGAAATAAACAGAGAAGAAAGGAAGGAAGAATACATGAGAATTGAGATAATAATGGAGATTTGATAGCTTTTCATTAAAAATATAAAACATACGTGATATGTGATTCAATTGTCATTGACACTAACCTTAAGCTTTGGAACTAGACAAATGAAGAGAACTGGTAGTCTGCAAAAACTTCCCTTCTCTGTTTTGTTCTGCATCGAAAAGGACCTTGAGCCTACATATCTATCTCCATGAGAAAGATTTGCTGAAAAAGTTTTGGTCCCATCCTGTTTCCTCACCCTGACCAAAAGAAGGAAATAACATAATTTTCTTTCTCTTTCACCTCTATCTTGCCACCTCATATTTTCCCTTTTGTGTCTGTTCCATTTGATTATTTCCTAGGAGAGCACAAGTTTGTGTGTTAGGAATGATAGTAAAGTATAAGGAAACTGAAACATGGAAATCTAATGAAAGTTAAAGGTTTTCATTTTTGTTACCTTCCAAGGATATGAAGGCAACACAAATAATATCCGTGTAGGGTTTCTAAATTGAGAGCAATGCCTGAGAAGGCAGTCACCCATGCTTTGAGTCTCATTCAAGTGACATGTGCTCTAAATTCCCTGAGTTAACCATGTAGAATAAAGTATCATGGAGCTAACGCTTCTATCGGTGGCCTATAGGCTAAGTCCTGTGCATGCGTTAAGTTTTCGAATTGTTAAATGTATACCCTTAAAACACCCCATACATGTTTTACACCTTAGATTTTTCTTTTCTTGAGCATCCTCTTTTCTAATTTTCTTTCAATTAGTTGGTTATTACTTATATACTGCAATGTCGTTTCTTTTCTTGGAATTCAAAATTTGGTAACGAGTATGTTTGTTATATACATGTATCATTATGTCCAGATCTATTTCATTCATTTTTTGCTTTAAGGGAGGTGGGGACCCGGGACTGCAGAAGCTGGCTTATTGACCTTCATATGTTGAGTTTAAAAAATAAGTTCAGAAGCAATCTTATGCTTTACCATGCTTCGTTTATGCACAAATTCAGGTGCAATTACTGTCATAAGTGACCTGAAATTTGTTCTTCCAGGTTGTGGAGGCAAGTTCTCTCTGCTGCAGTCACTTTGGTTATAACAGATCAGGATGTAAGATAAACATTCTTTCTTTAATTTGGTGCCCCATTCAGTTTCCATAGTAGTTGTTTCAAAAAGTTTATTTCCCTTTTTGAGAAGGCTACTCATTATCTTTATTTTTGAGTACAAGAAGGTCAACAACTATACCTCAGTACCAAACAAGTTTTAGGTTATCTTTTTCTGGATGTGTTCTTGGATTATAGGACTTAGGATATGGAGATAACACTCATCTGTTTAATTTCACCAAAGACTGCACTGTATTACTTGGCAATCTTAGACAAACAGATTCTTAACTTCCTAAATAATAAAAATGGCTCCCCCTCCTCAATATGTTTACAGTCCATTTCTGTAGCAAACCCCTTTGTGATGCTCTCCTTCCCATCTTATTTTCCTGCCTTCTCGTCCCACTCGCCATCATATCGCCCACCTGGTGGATGAACTTCTTTAGCTTTAACCGGTAAAGTTGTTGTCACGGGTTCAAACCTTGGAAACAACCTCCGGTAGAAATGCATGGTAAGGTTGCGTACAGTAGACCCTTGTGGTCGGGTCCTTCCCCAGACCCTGCGCATAGGGGACGCTTTAGTGCATCGGGCTTGCCAGTAATTCAAAAGACCAATCTTCAGGGTTCTAGTACATCAGTTTTTGAGTTTGGTAATTTCAGGAAAAGTTAGTCTTTCCTGCCTTGCCCCCTTCTTTGATATTTTTTCTACATTTCTTTTTGTTAACAGCGTCATGTGGGTTAGATTTTCTATGGCTGATATTTTACTTTCGTGATCATGCAGCATATATGCCACATTTGAGCCTTCTTTATGGGGAATTAACTGATGAAGAAAAGAAGAAAGCTCAAGAAAAGGCTTATATCCTTGACGAGGGCATTTCCAGCTTGAGCTTCCCGATATCTCATCTTGCATTGTGTAAAACAGACACTGAAGACAAAAGCTGCAAATCATGGGAGACGGTGGAGGAGTGCTCTCTTCAGAGCCCAAACTAGCATGCTAAAAGCTAATAACTTATTAGCCATGAATTTGTTTACTTTTACCTTGTGCCTTGAACTCCAGCTGCTACAACTTTACAAGACTTGTAATACTCTTTTAATGTGCCATAAATAAGATCTTAGCTTTGGACTTCCCTTCCCTGTATCCGTTTTATGGAGCAGATAAAACAGAGGGGCAACAACATAACACATCCAGTGTAATTCCACAAATGAAGTTTGAGGAGGACAGAGTATACGCAGAATTTACCCCTACCTCTCTATGAGAAGGATTGCTTTCAAAAGACTCTCGGCTGAGGTAACACATATCAAAGAATATACATCAAGACGTAACAAATATTAGAGGGAGCATTACATACATTCATGTACAAGGATCAAAGTACAATAAATAATCATTAATAACAAAAATGCTAGAAAAGACCCAAATAACATTTAAGATTTTCCCAACATTTAACATCTGATATATATTCAAGGAATAATTTGAAGTCTCAAACTATTCACACTTACTAGTGGTACATTGAACAGCAGGAATAAGTTAAAATACAAAAAGTTAGTTGTATTTTCTTCATCACCACCTTACCTAAAAAAACGTTTATTTTCTTGTCTTTTAATAGAAAGAAAAAATAATGTTTGAAAATTGTGTTTAGGAAGAAATTGTGTGACCTCGTGCCAACTTATACTCCACATGGTTACAGCCAATACAGAATTCTTGTTAGACCATTCACATACCAATCTTTTACCTAATTTTTCTATTGAAAGGAAAATCTTAACAAAAACTTTTAGGAAATCGAAATGCAATATTGTTTATTGGATTTTTTTTTTTTGTTGGGTCAATTCAGATGAGGAGGCATTTTTCATGTAACAGAGACTTGTAGGCTGTAGCTTATAAGATAAGACTTGGGGAAAAAAACCATTTTTCATGAAAAAACAAAATAATTATGTTTTCCTTTGACGTAGATAGATAAGTGATGGACATCGATTATCCAAGTCAACAAATAGATAGAGATATATATATATATATATAAAGAAAAGAATAGTTCTTCAAGTTCAATTTTTACAAGGGCATATAGTAATTATTGGCATGTGGATAAAAGGGCTTTTCAGCTAAGTTATGACATGATATGGATGAATATGAAGCAGTCATGTCAACTTGATCTCATTAATTCAACCTGGCCAGCTAGAACAAGTCGGTATATACCTTCACTAAGCTTTTTGTTGAAATATTCAAAATTTTGTTTGAGCAGATATGAATATACCAAAGCATAGAGGGAAAGGTAAAATAGACATGGCTAGAATCCGAAACATAAAACAAAGGTGTACCAACTATTAAGCATAGTCGTTAATCATCCAAATCTGTCATCATAGGTCGGTGTATATCTATTTTATACTTTATAATTTGTTGCGAGTAAATTACATAATTAGACAAACATATGATATTTATTAATATTATACCATTATAATTTGAAAAAAAATTATAATTTACAACTATAGTTAGGGCTTTATGGATATTTTCTCTCTTGTCTCTTCCTTTCTCTCACCTCTCTCATCTCTCTCTGCAATCTCGTACGAGATATACAAATTTATATGTATATCAGTTGCATAAATATAATTATTTGACAGATATACATATTCAATTCAACAGATATATCTATACAATTCGCATCTCTCCTCTCTCTCCCAATCTCGCTTTCTAGATATACAAAATATGAGTATATCAGTTGCATATATACAATTATTTGACAGATGTACATGTAATTTGATAAATATACATATACAATTCGCCTCTCTCGATCTCGCTCGCCTCTTTCGTCTCTCTCAAAATCTTACTCGCCTCTCTCCAATAATATATAGTTATAAATCATAATTTTAACAAAATATAACTATTTTTTACTTTATTCTATTTTAAATATTTGCTCTTTTTGAAAAATCCTCTAGAAAATATAAATTGATAAGAGTATCTTGAGTGAAAAAGTATCATAGAATGAGAATTAATATGGACAATACAGCCGATATATAGACTAAATGACTATGATTGAGGTTCACTTGGAGTGCAAATTATTTTTTTCGTTATTTTAATGATTGCATTAAGATTAATTTTATGGCTCACTATAAATATTTTTATAGAATTAAGATTGAAGATCGGTAGATTTATTAAAATACATGTGATATTCATTTGAGGACAATCTTTTTATTCAAATTGTATGTAATTATATCAGAAATCGGTTTAATTTTCACTCAATTAGAAAGTGATGATCCAAATTTCAAAATTGGTGGTTTGAATTTGGAAGGTCACTAGAGCGCGTGGGGTGTGGAACAAATCATAAATGTCACATTTATTAATTGGTGGGCTGCCAATGAGTTGGAAAATATAAAGTTATCTTCATTAAAAGGCGGACTTTGTTTATTATATGTTGCGCCAACTGATCAAACATCAAAATAACGTGTCTTTAGGATTGAGATAATTTTTTTCAGAGCTTTTAGTCTTCGATATTTGATATTTATATTAGAAATAAATTAATTTGATTCAAATCGTGTATAATTTATTTGAGAGAAATACTTTTTCTATTGATATTTTTTATATTCAGAATCAAACATAAAATCATTAAATAAAAAAAATAATTTCATCTATTATACCAAATCTTTTAATGGATTATATAACTGACTTTTGGCCTCCAATTGAGTTCAAGGTTTTCATTTTGTTTGGTCGGTATTAAAAGAATAAAAGATTCTCATATCAAGATTAATAAACTAGGTGATTTTCTTTTAAGCTTGAACAATATTTTTACTTTGAGGCTAATTTTTTAAATATGAATTAGGTTCTAAAATTTATGTTTTTTTTAATTTCAAAGAAAAATTCATTTTGCTCAATTCTCAAATTAAATTTTACCCGTGCACCAGATGTCCTTTGAGGGGGCAGATAGGAAATATTTTGTGTGTTATTTTTACTTATAACATTTAAACTTGGCATGTATTTATATTATATTGCATATATTTATTTTATTTAAAGTAAAATAAATACGTATTGAACACGAGATAAAGTATAACAAAAAGAAAATGCACCTTTTGACACACGGATTCTCGTGCCCATTTACAAAAAGCACATATTAAGTTAATATTTTACAGTTCAATTCCACAAGTTTCATGTTAGTAGATTTAAGTAGATTTTCATATTGTTTTTACTCTTTTCATTTTATTTTAATTATCAGATATATTAAAAATAATTATTTTAAATTAATTATTAATTTACATTTTTAGTTATTTCTTTTTAAAATTATGCTACCTCTTCTCCTAGCAACTAAAATATCCAAGTGGATCCTGCCATCTGTGATGACCATTTCAAGTACTTTTTTGGGGGGATCGTAAATGTATATTAAAAAGATATTAGACTTGGATAACTTATGAACAAGATATTTCTTCTTACTTATTTTTATTGATTTACTATATTGAAAATAGTTGTTCAATAATATTTATTTTATTTAAACAACTAAGAGATTATTTATCCTTCAATATTAATTTTATTCTTGATATTAAATACTATTTAATATCTAATATATTTTTTAAAATATTAAATTTAATACATTTAAAGGATAATAAAATAATATCACTCCTATTATTTGTTGTTCCTAAGATATGTGTCAAGTTAATGATGGACAATATGTTGGATAGAGACAGTAATATAACAAAAAATTGAAATTGATTAAATTATTAATTGATAGTATGATAAACACTCCTGATAGATAGAATCTTTTGACCAACCAAAGCAAATTAAAAGAAAACAAAACACATCCATAAAATAAGGCATGACCTGAGTAATTAATCCATAAAACAAGTTATGACTTAACTTGAAATTCAAGTATTCTACCATTAAATTTACATAAGATAATGTTGAGTTGAGGTCAAAGCATTCCATTAATTTGATATTGAAAGCAACCAAAGAAATGGTCAATTGTCACATTTTTTAATATTATCACAATTTAATTCAAGGAAATAAAAACCGTCGAGTTTAAATAATCAAGGACCAAGTTGGTTAATTACTTCATTATAAAATGTAAAGAGCATATAACTTTAATATATTCCATGTTAGTCAAGTTCAGTCATGTAACGGGAGGATAAAATAAGAAAAAAATTGAAGATGCCATATAGTCTTTGAATATTTTTTTTATAAAGAAAATAATACTATATAAATCGTTAAGTGTCCAACAATATAAATGTTAATTTCTATTGCTTTCTTGTCATAATTAAAATGCGCATAAACTTATTTTTTGATCTTTCACTAATATTTTCATAGTTTAAAAAAGAATGACCTAGTTTAACTTGACACAAAGTTTAAAAAAAAGAAAAAGAGATTTGACCTTTTCAATAATTTGACACAATAAGATAATGTAACTTGACTGAAGGCTTATAAAATAGAAATAATAATAACTAACATGAAAAGAACTATGCAAAATGCAATACAAGTAAAAGAATTAGAACAATTATATGAACTGAAGGCTAAACGGCAAAAGTAATAATCAATAATGTATTGATTGATATTTGATATTTATGTAGTGATAAAGTAATAAATTACTACCGTCTTAATAGATTTATCAGTTTACGAGATGATCCAATATTAAAAAAATAAAAAATGAACCAATAATCTAATAATTTTTTTTGAAAGCATTAGAATTTGTTAACTCAATAATGCAATAAGAATTAAATCGATAACATTTTTTCTATTTAAATATTGATTGATTTGATTTTTGTACGCTCTTATATTTACGTATGTGCTTTTATAACCATGTAAAATAAAATTTTCATTTTTAACTTATAAATTGCTCCATAATCTTTAGCCACCAAGTTGGAAAATATTACTCCATACACCCCTAAGAATAAAAAATATTGAAATAAGTCCAATATTTAGATGAAATGACATTTTGACCACGTTCGTTACAGTTGGTTTAACTTCCTTCCCGACCAACTTGCGCGTCAATTTGCGTAAAATCAGATTATCCACCAATCGCATCCATATACGCGTGAGATCACGCACCGTCTTCCTTATTTCCAATTGTCAACGTCTACCAATCCCCCCCTTTTTTCCCCTATTTTTTTTTTCACTTTCCTAAAACCCTCTGAATCTCTCAGAAACCTCAGATGCTTTCCTTTAAATAGCCCCCCATTGAAAGCAAAGTTTCATTTTTTTGAAGTAGGCCCTATCAATTATTTTCTTTTTCCTGTCTTGTTCAACTGTTAACTTTTCAAATATTTCCGTGTCTTCTGCTTTATTCAAAGCCACGTTTTTTGCTTTTCTATTTCAAGTTTATTCACCTCTGATCCAAAATTTGGTTCAAACAGTAAGTTTTGAGACTACCCTTTTACATAAGTTTTGAGACTACCCTTTTACCATCTTTGGATTCTTGAAAAGCTTTGATCTTTTTCCTTGTTTTGTATTTCTGAAGCTGTGGTGTTCTTTATTACTGTTTTAAGTCAAATTCACGTTTCGGTAGGCTTGTTAGGTGAAGTGGTTGCAGATCTTAAAAGGGCTTCAAGCAAATTAGTTGCTGGAATCTTGATCTTGAAATGGAACCGGTAAGATTCTTATTGGGTAAGCAATCGTCCCTTGCACCAGAAAGATTGGTTGAGGCAGTGGAAATTGAGAGTGAAGATGGGGAAGAAGGGGGTGTTATAGATATTGATCCAAGAATCAGGCTAATGTATTCTGCTAATGAGGCTGATATAGAAGGGATCAAGGAGCTTTTGGATTCAGGAACTGATGTAAACTTTCGAGACGATGATGAGAGGACTGCTCTACATGTTGCTGCTTGCCAAGGTTACAGTGATGTTGTGCAGCTGTTGCTTGATAATGGAGCTGAAATTGATTCCAAAGATCGCTGGGGAAGCACGGTATATCTCATGAAACTAGTTTTGTTATCATATAATTTTTGTGTATCCCTAATGGTTGGTTATTTGTTGTATAGTTTGATAATGCTTGATTGTGATTACAATAGCATAACCTGTGAATCCCACAAAGTAGGGTCTTGAGGGTAGAGTTTATGCCGACCTTACCACTACTTCATGGAGACCTTACCACTAATAGATAGACTGTTTTCAAAAGATCCTCGGCTCAAGTGTATGCGCCCCAAGTAAAAGAAGAAAATAATAGATATAGAATAATGCTTGATTGTGATTATGATTTTATATTGGTAAGATATTCACTTTTGGCAGTTAGCTAGTATTTGAGAAAAAGGTCTAGACCCTTGCATTCTGTTTTTCTTTATATATGTTAATCAAATCTGCGCTTGATGCAGTTGTGTTTATGAATTCATTTGTTAAAATGTGTCCTAAGAGAATTTGCAGGACAAAATTCTAAATGTCATCATATGAATGGTTATATATATGGTACTTTATAACCATTGTTCTTGTTCTAGTATCAAGGTCGTTTTACTTGTAAGCAGAAATCTATCAGGTCATAATATCTCTGTAATTTCATGGAGACCTGAGCATTGCAGCTCCCAGTTGTTTTACTTCTGAATCCTCTTTGCATCGAGGGAAGAGTAAAACAATAGGATTGTCATGAATAACCAACCATTATTGACACGGTGTTGCCATCGAAAATTATGAAGTATCCTGCTGTTCCTATTGATAACATGTTCTGAGCAATCTTATCTTTGTTGACAACAGCCTCTTGGAGATGCAATACATTATAAAAATCATCATGTGATCAAGCTACTGGAGAAACATGGTGCCAAGCCTCCTGTAAGTTTTACTTTCCTTTCTATTTACTCATCAAATGATTAAAAAACTGTGTAATGAGAACAGAAAAGCGATAAGAGTTTTGTCTTCGCATTGTTTAGCTCTCCTCATATCTCACTTATTTATTACATGACTCCCATGCATGTCAATAATTCGCGTGAAGTTCCAGAATATGAGATTGATGCTAAAGAGCTTGATTTCACGAACAGCATTGAATTGGCCAAGGTGATTGTTTTAATCTTTTGGTGACTACGAGAATATTGTGTATGTTACTGTATGGGATTCATGTCTCTTTCCTACAGAGTGTAGACGTCAAAATACTTTTCTTTTTCCTATCTCTTATTTTTGTTTAATTTTATTCTGTTGAATTGATTTTTTTAAATGATATCTTTGTGTTTAATTAATCTGGTATGGTACTTAATCCAAAAAAAGAAGCTAATCTGGTATGGTTTTGGTAGTATCAAGTACGGATACTTGTCAGAGTTTTGCATTGACATGTCATGGTAGTACCACAAGTCCAGGGAATTTCTTTGATGTTGAGTTTCGAAATTATGTGACTCGAGCTACAGACTTATTAAAATGGCTATTCATAGAAGGGTTGTGGCAGCTGCATAAGTCTTGACAGCGGCTGCTGCACCTAAAATCAATCCAGCTAAGAAAACAAAATTATCAAAAGAACTTTAAAAAAAAAAAAAAACAGAAGAGTTCTAGTTACGAGAACCTACAGATGAGACGAGGTGCCTAAGCTCAGATGTCAAATGATAAGTGTTATCTTGAGCCTCTAAACAAATTTCTTTCATGCAATGGGTGCTTGAACTATTCTATTAAACAGTTCCTCGTGTTGAAATTTCTTCTCTAGTCTTCCACAAACTATATTTCTTGGTTAGCTTATCATTGAGGGTGTTATACCGTAGATGATCAGGTAAATGAAACTGTATGTCTTGGGGTAAGCTAAATTGAAATTCAGAGTTTGAGTATCGCTAAGAAGGGAAGAAAAGAGGGGGAATATAAGAAGGTAAGGAAAAACACATTATCTGGACCTTGTAACTCTGTTATCCAATCTTCAAAATGGGCATTGCCAAATAAAAGAGATAACAGGAGATATATATAAGAGACGTGAAAGAGGAAAGCTCAAAATTATTAGCCATTAAAGAGGGAATCTTTGCATGGATTCTGAGCACATACAAAAAATGAGGACATTTTACATAAACTTTGATTGGTAATAAGCTATTTTCAATGGGCTTGGTATGCTGATTTTCCTTTCAAAGTACTTCCTATTAACCTGTTATCTTTGGAGGTTATAGTAAAAAGTTCACATTCACAACTAAATTGAGTGGGCTGCTTAGATTTTAATGTTGAGCTAATACGACGGTTGAACATTAGGGCACAATTGTATGATGAAAAAATTAGTAATATAAAACTTCAAGATATGATGTAATATAATTTCTTTCATTTAGCAATTCTGGCCCCATGAACCTCCACAGTCTGGCAATGGAACGAGAATAAAGACAAACGTTTTAGAGGTAAGATGCCAAGGAGATGGCTTATAGTTGAGACATAGGAGGAAAACTTAGATATCCTAAGGTTCAAAAATTTCTAATATAAATGTTCAGTGTGAGCCCATTTGCTTTGCTGTTGTAGGAGACCCCAGTGGACTAGTTGAGTTGCTGGTCTGACAGCAGCATTCAAAATTAATTTAAAATAGAGGAAAAAATGAGAACAAGCTAAGGGGTAAGATCACTAAAGCATATCATGTGTGACCTGATTAGTCACATCTTTTCTTGATTTAATGAAAGCTGCTCAGTTGGGAAGAATAAGTTGATCGTCTGTGGTGTTTCTATGATAAGAAGTCCTTATATTAGGGCGGTATGTTTGGAAAGAGCTGGGGAAAATCAACCAATCCTTTTCCTATTCCGCTAGTATATTGCTCCAATCTACATACTTTTGCTTCTGTATCTTTCTGATGATTCTTGAAATATTGTAGGGAACCTTTCATATTGCCTCATGGCGTGGAATACAAGTTGCTGTGAAAAAGTTTGGAGATGATGAGGTTGCTGATGAGGATAAAGTGTGAGTACAAGATATCAATACTGTGTGGAATTTTGTAATGAGAACAGAAAAGCGATAAGAGTTTTGTCTTCGCATTGTTTAGCTCTCCTCATATCTCACTTATTTATTACATGTTCTTAATATTTGGATATATGCAGGACGGCATTCAGAGACGAGCTTGCACTGCTCCAGAAGATCAGACATCCAAATGTTGTCCAATTTCTTGGTGCTGTGACCCAAAGTAGCCCGATGATGATAGTGACAGAATACTTGCCAAAAGTACTCCCAAATTTACTCTCTTGTTTTTGCTTTGTCTAGAAATGTTTGTAGCAAAAGCCACACCCCTGATATTAAATGTATTTTTCATGGCTATGTATTTCCAGGGTGATCTTTGTGCATATTTGAAGAGCGAAGGACCTCTTAGACCAACAAAAGCTATCAGATATGCAATTGACATCGCAAGGTACACAAGCCACTCTATGCTATTAGCTAATGTTATAAACTCACTACGTAATATCAAGAACACTTGTATAAATATCTGGAACCTGGGGAACTTTGTGGAATAATATATAAATCCATATCAACTTGCGTATCTCTTGGTTTTAAATTCTAAAAGTTAGCCTACTTGGGAGGCAGAGCAAGTAATCAGTATGCTGTTGATTACACTTACTGAGAAAATTTATTGCTTAATTCATATAGTAGTTTATTATGAATCATTTGATTAACATCTATTGTGTTTCTTAAAGATCCCATTTGGTGTTTGCATATCCGCTAGTGATGTTAATAAAAAGAAAATAGGAGATCATACTTGCTAATGGACATGCCACTTTTTCCTCAATCAGGAGGTTATCACTTTAAGCTGACCCTAGGAATATCAAATAGGATGTGTTTAGTAAACAAAAAGGAGAAAAACATATTGAGAATATGCAACAACTGATTGCTTTTTCCGTCAGTGAATATTGAAAGTTAATAAATATCATTTCATATTGCTCTCTACTTCCATTTGTTTGACCTGCTTCCAATCTAAAACTATGCCCTCAATCATAATGTGCGTAAGTAGAATTTTAAGCACTCGTGTTTAATATTGTTGCAGGGGAATGAACTATCTGCATGAAATTAGACCTGAAGCGATTATTCATCGTGACCTAGAGCCTTCGTAAGTTCTCTTTTGTTTGGTTCTTTTCATTCCCTTTGTGTATGCCAATTCCCACACGAGTTTTGTTGCCAAGCCTCATTCTTTGGCGTTTCCCTCTTTCAAAATTGAGTTCCTACATCTTAATGTTTTAATATTTTCACTATGACATAACAGAAATATTTTGCGTGATGATACGGGACACCTGAAAGTTGCTGATTTTGGAGTCAGCAAGCTATTGAAAGTCACCAACAGGGTCAAAGAAGATAAGCCTCTGACATGTGATAACACATCTTGTGAGTACTCCTTTTAGTTATCACAATGATTCTTTTCCAATAGAGAACCATGCTGACATTTGACACAGCCTCAACAGAATTTGTGACACTGTTGTACCTGCATGTTCTGGATGTAAAATTCCTGCTGGTCTAATTTTTTAAAAAATTATTCAGCATTGCATGGTCCTACAATTGCTTGTACTGATTCATTTCTGTTGATTGAGATTGCTGCTTAATATTTGGGAATCTCTTAACCTTTTTCCCTTTTGCCTTTTGTTTTGTTGGAAATAAATAGGCCGATATGTAGCTCCAGAAGTTTTCAAAAATGAGGAATACGATACCAAAGTTGATGTCTTTTCCTTTGCTTTAATTTTGCAAGAGGTAACATTTTCTTTGTCCATTTGAATTTTTTGAACTTAAGAAATGACAGCTTTTTAGTTCATTTATTGTGAACCATACGTATAATAATATGTATGCGCATATATACTTTTCTTGGTTAATAGTCTCATTTGGAATGGAATTGCACTATTGAAATAACATGTGCAGGAAGATGTTTTTTAGTTGATGGTCACAATGGGGTCTCTTTTGTGATCAGAGAGTTACTGTAGGGTTTTGCATGTACTTCTGATCAATGAAGATCCTTCCTTGCACTTCATTGAGATGCCACATATCTAGTCCTTTTTCTGACTTTGAACTTGATTGCCTTCTAATTTCTTCATAGCCATGAATATGATCTACTTGATGATTGTGGCACTGAGATGATTGACCTAGCTACATGACTTTGACCTTGTGTAATCCTTAATATGGTTTCTTTTATAACATGCTTTCCATTCAATGTAATCAAGAGAAGATTTGTTGTGAATTGTGATGCAATAACAAGCAATATCTTCAGTTTCTTTAATAAAACTCTTGCTAATATCCTAAAGGAAAATTGTAAATTGATTGTTATTATGCAATTGGTTGTTAGTTGTAGACAGTGTCAACTATCTGATGAGGGAACTGACAACAGAACAGTTACCTTATGCAGTGGAGACTGCAAGTTTTATGATTATTCTGTATTGTTAAAAATATTGTTTATTCTATACTAGTGTTGATCTGCTCTATGATGCTAGAAACCAGCTAAAACTTCTAAATTGTGCTTTATGAACTTCCATAAGTCAAGGATGTGCATATTTTCTATTTTGTTTCCACAAATGGGTTGGGATTTTGATGATTGTGCTGTTGTGTACTTTAGATGATTGAAGGCTGCCCCCCTTTCCAAGCGAAGAGAGAAAACGAAGTACCTAAACACTATGCTGCTAAGGAGCGCCCTCCTTTTAAAGCTTCAGCAAAGTTTTATGCCCATGGACTGAGGGAGTAAGTTCTCTATCAGTTTCTATGTGGAACTCCATAGTCTAATACTTGTGCAATGAATAGGGAATCCTCTGTTCTCATTGTAATTTAAGAAAATGATGATGATTAAGATATCAAGTAAATTTACTTATTTGTGACTAGTCTAAGTCTGTCTACATTTATCTATCACAATTTACATGTGCCAAAAGAATAAAAGTACTCTTTGTGGACATGCTTCTTCATTTAACCATAAATATGCTTATGGAAGAACGAATGAGAAATTAAACGGAGATAGGATGAGACGAAAAGTAAAATGGTAGAAAGAGATGGATATAGGATCTATACCGGCAGAATTGCTCTTTGGAGGACCAAGCTTTACTGCTAGGACAAGGTTGATATATTGTCTTCCCTTTGTCGGCAGATGTTATAGTTGCATTGCACCTATCCCACCAATAAGGCATCTAGAGCCCCTCCTGGTTCATCCCTAGACATTCTAAGATCCTTTCTCGAACCTGCTCCCATTTCGAATCAATCTAGTTCTTATTCTAAGGGCCTCAAAGATTGCTTATAGAAAACAGAGCTTTAACCTATGAGATTGCTTTGTATTCCACTTGGTCGCATACCCAGACGGAAACTAAGCTCCCACTCACGACCCATTTTCAAACTACACCAAGTAAGAAGTGTAGAACAATTAGTTCATAAGGATCATTATATGTTAAATCGCACCTAGTTCCATGTGTTCTGGCAAATAAGTTATAACCCTGCATTTGTTAAAATTTCTTTTCAAGTGTCCACGGCAGCATTTTATGTGATACTTAGAAAATTTGTTGCACCAGAGTTCCATATATTGATGTTCAAGAGTTCATTAACTATCCTTTCCTAAATGATGATAGACATTCCTGTGCAATTTCAAATATTCAACAATGAACTGGTTTACTGTGAATCAATTTCTTTATTTTCCACAGGGTAGTTTTAAACTTTTTATGGTTACAAAGTCATCACTGCATTGTTGTTATTACTGCTGATCTAATAAGAGTTGATTTTGGTTTTCCAGGCTGATTGAAGAGTGTTGGAATGAGAACCCATCCATGCGTCCAACTTTCAAGAAAATTATCCCAAAGCTCGAGGCCATTTACAACAAATTTGGCCACAAAAGGCGTTGGAAGGTAAACCTTTCAGTCATTGAGCTTCTTTTCATCGTCTCGAGGCCCTTTTAAATAGTGTTTGGTGCATATGTATGTTGAACTTGTCATATTGGAGATCAGTGAGTTAAAAACTATTTTCCAATCCGAGTCAAGTAGAGATGTATCACCTAAATCACTTGAGCACTTGTGATTGCATAAATAGTTCTTACTTATTTCGTTCACCTTTCCACGCTTCACCAAGTGTTTAGCAATTAGAATTACATAAAATGACAGAAAGAAAAAAATGCTTATGTTATGATTGATAATAGTCTCTCTCTGGTTTTCTCTGACTTTGATGCCTAGTACTAGAGGACAAGCCAGTGTTCTCAAAACTGTTCTGTTTCTTTGTTTCGTGCTTGTATCATCCACATAGTCAAGATGGTATATACTTTTGGTTTAGGCGCTTAAGGTGCCAGAGTCTCCGCCATGGCCTGTATTGTGTTTTGTGAATACAGTTTTGTTGCTATTGCAATGCTCCTATATATATGATCATTCTGAGTTAAGCATAGATCTGTCTTTTCATGTTTTATATGTTGCCCTATGCAGGTTAGACCATTGAAATGTTTCCAGAATTTTGAGGCCATGTGGAAGAAAGAAAACTCAAGTTTAAATAGGAATGGATCATCGCGGTCAAACAGCAGCATCTAGCAAACTGTAGATATTTCCCTTCGTTCAAGTGTGCATATGTTTCCTTGTCAGGTTTCTGCCAAAGATTTCAGTTGTAGCTAACTTTCAATCTCTAGATGTCCAAAACAAAATGGTCATCCTGTTTTGCTTTGCCTCTTTCTATTGCTTATGTACATTATATTAGATCAAATATTCATGTTGCAAATCCTATGTTTTCTTCTTTTTTTGCTTTGTGGAAGCATCCAATTAGCAGTATAAACCTTAGCGATCATGGTCAAAATTCAACTAGGTGATTCTTTTTATCTACCTAAGTGTGCTAGAGGGAGACGAGGAGCCTTTAACGGAAAATTATATTGTACATGAAGTCAATTTTTTTTAATTGTATCTCCGCCTTTGCGGTCCCTCACAAAGAAAGGGTAAAAATTTAGGTTAAGGCATGTCTTACTTCCCAAAGATTTAGGTCAAGGCATCTTTCAGGCTATAACTGAGCAAAGCCAGCCCATAATAAATTGACTAGAAAAACCCTATTGAAAACACCATGCATATTGTTAGCTAATTTAGTTAAGTTTTCATCTTGTAGGACCACACTCCCATTACAAATGCTTTCCCATTATAGAAACACAACGAATATCTTCATATATGCTCCCAAATTTACTCCAATCTTATGCTCTTCTCTCAACTAGTTTATGGAGTTACTTAGGGTGTGAAGGGTGAATACAACACTGAATTGCCACTTGTGGAATAAGTTTTCCTATTTTCACTAGAAAAATCATGTTTAAAGAACTTATTTTCTTAAAAAGTTTAAAATTTTTGACCAACTAAACGTGCGCAAAATTGGAATACAAGTTTCTCCACCATACTGAGCACACCCTTAATTAAGAAAATTTTGACTCTAATAAATACACTTTTAAGTAAGGCTTTGTTCAAAATTAGTACTTTTTAGTCAAATTTCCCATTAGCTAACATGCAAAATAGAAAAGCATTTTTATAATTTGGTTTGGAATTACTTTCATGATAATTATTTGATGTATTAGTTTAGTTCTGGGCTTCATAAGTAGCAAATTGATCTGTTACTCAATAAGGTAGATTAACATGTCCTAAATTTTGATGGTTCAATATGTGAGAATGTTAGTGGAAGAGTGTTATATTGTCCCACACAAGTGCAGAGAATAAGTTACTTGTTCCTTACAACACTCAGAAATACTGATCTCAAGAGCAACTTTTAAGAGCAAAGTTCGATATCAGAGTTACGCTCATCTCTATTCTTCGTTTATTAATTTTACGCCCTTTCATGTTAGTTTAGTTACATTCCAAATTTTGAACCCTACTGTATTTATAGTTAGAGGTGTCAAAAGAATATGAAAAATTGACGGAGCTGACCAAACCTAATTGATTTTTATCATTTTTCAATAAAATCATGGACTTTTATTTAAGTCTATAACCGTCCCGAGAATAATTGGGATGGTCTTTTTAGTTTATGAAAAACCCATAAATTTTCCGAACCGAACCTAATAAGTTTACATGTATGTAAATATATTTTATATATTAGCATGTTAAATTTAATATATAAATACATTTTATAAAAATTTTCAAATATAAATATAACCTAGGTCCTAGACCTCTAGTGGTTAGACGATTTTAGGTTTTTTCCCTTTAACTAACCTTTAATTAAGTAGGCTTTAGATTAAAAGATACTATAATAGAAACTCCATCAAACAATATGACAGAGTCTATGCAAATATTCTTATATAAAATTTTAATAATAGTGTATTTTAAAGTGATTCTTTAAAAACGAACCATATCAATATCGAAATTGGAATGGTTTAAAAAAATTAATTTTGATTAAACATCATAAAATATCTAAAAAGTTAGATGATATAACTTTTAAAAAATAATCGACTATTTGCAGCGTGGCACATTGATTAAACGAATGAATGAATGAGGTATGATATTTTTATAATTCGAAAGCAATAATTGGATGAGGAGTATACTCTTTTGCGAGAAAAAAAGAAATGAATTTTTTCCCTAAAAAAGTAGCGTTACTTTGTGGTCCCATTAATCATAATGAACAAAATTGGCTGTTTGTATAAGAGTTTGTAGAACAGAGCAACTGTCTTTTTACCTCTAATAATTAATGAGAAAGTTGAAACAACAAGGCACAGAGTAAAGTTTGTTTAAACAGCCCTTGCTTTCTCATTAAAATGTCAATGTCCTTGATACTCACCAATCAATCTCATAATTCACACAAAAAATTAAATTCATATTTTTAACACACAAGGCAAAATAAAAATTTATAAACCTCCATTTGTTGATAGAATCAGGAATTTTATTAAACGTAAACAAAGTGAATGAGTTTGATATATCATCAATAACTCTTTACCAAATTTTGAGTGTATAAAATGAATCACGTATCCTCTCATGCTATTCATGAGATTTGGTAAACACGGGTAACGGTATCACTACTTCGCTAAGTTGCTCGGACACTCTAAAATTGTTGTTGCACCCGTGTTGGACATCCATCCATCAATATTTTTGAAGTGTCTGAACAATATATCTCAGGAGTGACTACCCACCTTATAGTAAGATCGTAAACGATTTGTGCTTATTTATAAGCAAACCTCTTATGATTCGTTTAAATTTAATTCATCTGAAATTTGAATGATATATATATATATATCTGATCTAAATTGATCCCTTTTCTTTTTATCTAAATAAAAGAACTTGTTTGTTTGCTGTGATACATATATTTTTTATAATAAAAAAGATGTTTTAAATTAATTTTGTTTTGATATATAAATGAATCATAATAAAAAATAAATTTTGGTAAGAGTTTGACGAGTTGGACTATGACTTGTTATTTAGCTAAGTTAGTTTGATGAGTTGGACTATGACTTGTTATTTAGCTAAGTTTGACTTGGACCAACTAACTTTTGAGCGATAATTTACTAAAATGGCCTCGAAGATAAACGTCTTGGATTTTTACCATGGTCAAAATTCAACAGAGACGATAAGAGAAATACTAGAAGATTCTTTTTATCTACCTTAATCGACATGTGCTGGAGGAAGGTACTAGGTACTTTGCCGAAATATTCAGGTGGATGAAACATGTGCTAGAGAGAGGTGGGGAGCAGAAGGAGCCTTTAACGGAAAATTATATTGTGTATAAAGTCAATTTTTTTCTTTTTTATATATGTATATACTACAAATGGTGAAAATTCTATTTCCGCCTTTGCGGCCATCACAAGAAAGGTTAAAAAAGGCAATTCCCCTTAAAAATTCATCACTAACACTAGGAAATCAGATGGCCTCTCATATATAGTGCCAATATATATGTATATGAACTTGATGAGCATAAGAATTTAGGGATAGAATGCAACAACCCTAATGAAAACTTATACTTTAGGAAGAAGGGAATAACTCCAATATAACAAAGAATACACTTTGTAAGCAACAAAAACAATATTCTCGAATTCACATGTATTCCACATGGTATTTGGCATATTGTACACACTCCCAATTGAATTAAAGTAGTTGTATTTCAATAACCATGGACTATGATATTAATTGGAGCACTTTTTTTTTCTCTTTCCTTTGAGCACTTGGATAAAGAACAAGATCCAAATATGCTAATGTAGCATGTAGAATTTGAAAGTTACTTACAAATTAAAGTATGTCCCCACTTGATTGCATGCATCAATTGTGGTCCTCATCCTAAGATATGGTGAAGATTTGTTTTGATGTTCCCTTTAGAATTTTTGACATTTAAGGATTCTGTTTAACTACTACAACCCCAACCCCCTCTTGTATTCTCTATTATTAGATTTTCTCTATAAAGCTTCACATCAAAGGAGGTAGTGCCGCATATGTCTATTTCTCCCTTAACTAAAAATATCAAGTTCGAGCCTTAGGTATAAAAACATCCTCTTTGGTAAAGAACGCTTCTCTTTGAGTGGGGCTCCAAATTCAGTGGCAAAGCCAGCATTATAGTCAAAATATCTATATTTAACCTATATATTCGAAAAAGTTTTTCGACAAGGGTATCCATCTGACCACCTTAGGTGAATATAGCTCCACCCCTGACTCCAATGCAGGTAGCGAACCCTGGATGAGAATTAAAAATAAAAATCTCTATAAAGCTTCAATTCTATCTTCAGGAAAAATGTAGTAAAATCCCTTGAAAGCACAAGGTTATATGTACCAAGAAAAGAAAGAAATTTCCTACAAATTAGTTTTGATGCGTTGAATCTAGAAAAATAAAATGACATCACAAGTTTTATATAAATACCCTCTTTATTTACTTTTTTAAAATAATTTATGACCAAAATGTTTGTGTAAAAGAAAATGATATAACACATTCATACTTCTTTGACCATCAAATCCAACCGTCAAGATTTTTTTTACATCATGATTCATGAAAATGGCTCAAATAGCCTGAACTTCTGCTGTAAACTATTTGTAAGTGACATGCCAAAGCCCAACATATATCCTTCGTACAATAATTGCTACAACATTTGTTTTTATTATTAAATTTAGCTCCTTTAATAATTGATGCGTAAATGAGGGCTACTGAAAAAATGAAAGTAAAGTTGTAGTATAATTAAGAATATAGGATAGGACATGGATTCTGATAATTGCTATTTCTTTTGCACATTACAATTTCAGTTGTTACGTTGATTTTATTGATCACAATTAGGAGTATCTAATGCATGTATTAAGCTAATTTGGACGGGTTATTGATCCATACAAAAATTATTATAAATTGGTAAAATGAACAAAATAACAAATTATAGTACCACTTATCAAATAAAATAATTAAAAATATATTTATAAGTTACTTATTGGTCAATTGGGCTACACATTCAGCCCAACATTTGGATGCGTTGAATCGTGCCAGTCAAATGGATTAATTAAGTAAATAAGGGAACTTGCCTAAATATATACTTATACTTTGAAAATATTTATTGTTTATAGTTATATAATTTGGATATATGTGTAATTTATTTTTCATATATATGCATATATATATATATATATATATATATATAATTAAAATAAATTTAATACATTTTAAAATATTTATAATATATTTATATTTGCATATAAAATTATTTTTATATAAAGTGTAATATATCTATATTATATGCATAATTTATTTTTAATATATATTATAATTTTTTAACCAAAATAAATATAATATATTTATAATATATACATATATAATTCACTCTTGATACTTAGTACAGTTACTACTCAGAGGGGTTACTGAAAATTGAACCACACTTATATTTTGAAATGTCTGGGGATAAATAGGATACTCATAAATAATAGAAAAGAAAGTATTAATATTTTTATCTAATTTTGCATCCATTAATAGACTCTTTTCTTCTTTCCTTTAACTTTTAGTTCTCTAATTCATTAATTATAACTTCTATTGTGCTTATTTTCAAAGATTAAATTTTATAAATGATTAATATATAAAGTCTAATTATGCTCTATAACATAGTTTGGATAATAACATTTCGTAATTATAGTTATAGCAGCGTTTGTATAATTCGCGCAATATTTGTATAATTCACTATATAATTCGCAATTTTTATAGGACGTTTGTGTATTTCGCTATACAATTCGTGCACAACATTTATAATTCGTTATACAATTCACAGTGTTTGTATATTTCGGTATATAATTTAATTCGAGCACAACTTTGATATAACCTCGCATAACGTTGTATAAATCCCGCAAATTATACAAAACTCAAATTGTAATTATAGATAGATATTTGTCACGAGCCAAAATTAATTTAAACTATAACTATGTTAGCTAATTAAATAATATGTATTTGTTTATCTGTGTAATTTTTTCTTTTTTTTTCAACAATAAAATAATTCAACATTATAAAAAGCCATTTATTAAATAAAATGATCCTATAATATCTGTATTTCACCTAATGAGACGATCACTTATTTCAACTATTTTTACTAATTAATGCGGGCAGTATATATTTAGGTCGATTCCTTAATTTTTTCAATTTGACACTTGACCCATTTGTTTCAACTTAATAAGAATCTAACTCTGAATTATTCTTATCTTGGTCCACAAATTGTATTTGTTTCTTTTCCAACACTCATTTGCTTTTTAGTATGTCTATAAAAAAATAATATTATTTGTAAAAATTTTAAAGTGATAAAAAATAAATTACAATTACAAATAAAATATATGTGGATATAATTATGTTCTTCCTTTGATTTGTCTCGATGAAATTTTTTATGATTCAAGGACTGTTAGTCATTGCGTATTTGTCAAATGTAGGATGCTTCAGACCTCTTTGTGATATATTTGATTGCTAGGAACACCTAGCGGAGCGCTGCTTTGACAAAGATATTATTTGATGGCTTGATCTCTTTAATTATGAATATCCAAAGAGTTAATGGGATTTTAAGATCTTGACCTCTATATATGAATACCCAAGGGTTTATGAAATATTGAAGATGCCTTTTCAAGAGAATATTAAATATTGCTTTATATAGGCGTGACCGAACGTTTGGAATAGAGTAGCCTCCACAAATCCTAATAGAGATTATCTCAACTTGTATAGTCCCATGATTTTTTGATGCCTACAAATGTCCCCTACTTCAAGACTTGTCATAGTGTAGCCTTAGTGAAACTCAAAGATGAAACTTGAAGTAACCATAAAAATGGAGCTTTTATTTTTGCCCTTTTTGTGACTCCAAATTTGCACATACAATTTATGAGAGAAGAGATGAATTATAGATTTGATTCCATTGGACGTGCTAATTTTGCAGTAAATCTAACTTGATAGAAAATTATAAATTGCAATCACAATTAAAATATGATTAAATAATTTTTTTTAAATGAATGCTTGTTAGTACAATTGTGATGATCTTCTCTTTGAATTTTCTCCGTGATTTGAAAGCTATTACTAGTATATTTTTTTACTTTAAGATGATTTTAACCCTTCTTATGATGTATTTGATTGATAGGAACAGTAAATGATTCTTAAATAAAAGTAAATGAGTCATTTTGATATTGATAAAAATGAATAATTTTATTTATTCATATTCAAATACAAAGATAACACCTTAATAATTGGATATATATCGAGACATCTTATATATATTGTGTTGCGAAAAAACAAAGTGGGCGGCCTTATAGCTCCCTCAAGACTAGGAGAAAATTGACAAGATTGTTGCACGTCCCTATCAAGAAGCACTTGATCATGTTAATGTATCATAGAAGCAAATTTTACAACCTCTTAAAATTAACTGTGGATGGATGTAATCTGTTTGCAAGCATTGAAGTGTTTTAATTGAATGAAGACCCCCACTCTGCCTTCCTTTATTTCTAAGTGGAAGTTGTACACATGCTATAAACAAGTGGACATGACACATCAAAAAAGTTATGGCACCTTTCTAAATAAATATCATTCATTTCCAACCATATTCATATCCTCTCTGTGGCATCTACTAAATTATTTCTAGGGTTCTACCAATGTATTTCTTCACTTTAATTAATTAAGCACCCCCCATCCCTCAAAAACCAAGTAAGGTCTAAGGTTTGCGTACATTTTATCCTCTCCAAGTCCCATTTATGATATTTCACTGGATATGTTGTTGTTGTTGTTGTTGAGCCAAGTAATTAAACTTCACTCTTAATGGAATAGACATTTTTCAAATATAGTACACTTAATTCCTATAGTATTTTCCCCTTTCAATATATACATGTATACATTTGGATCTTGTAAACTAAAGTATTTCTTGCCAAACAAATATGTATTGTCATTGCAATGTTAGACATGCCTCATGATTGGCAAAGAAGAATGACAATTCCTATGTGAAAAAGCATAAATAAGAGCAAAAGAACAAGAATTTAGGCTTGGTCTAGAGCAAAAAGACTAAGCTCATTTTCATATTGAATCATATCCTAAGGGTGTAAGGTCAAAGGCTAACTAGTGGCAAAATGAAATTGGATGAAGAAATCATGACTCGCTCAAAAAAAGGGGGGGGAGGCAGAAAAGATGAAAGTAAATTTTGTTGTATTTGTGATTGAGCACACAATAGAGGCCATATAGACAAATTTATTGGCCTTGTTACCAAAGAAACAAGTAACTTTTTGACATGATGGTAACTTGATATAAGTGATTGTTTCATAGAAGAGTTTCAATGGAAAAGAAACTGGAGCACTGGATGTCACATGGCAGTCACCTTCTCTTTTGTCATAGACAGTTTCACTGATCTAGTCATTTTCTTTTCTTTTCTCCCTCTCACTGATCTAGTTAGAGTCTGAGTTTATGTGGGAGAAAAAAAATAAAGACCACAAAGTAATATGTACATTTAGGGGTAAGAAAGTCATCATGTGAAGAAAAGTAGAAATGGTGGGGGAGAGGGGGCAGAGGCGGATGTAACTTTGGAGCTACGAGTTCAATCAAATCCAATATTTTTAACACAAAATCAAAATTATAAAATTTTAACAAATATTACATTCTAAACTCATATTTTTAGTGGTATTTTTAGTTTGGCAAAAGACTCAAATATGTCATCAAACTTTAACAAAAGGTTCATTTATGTCGTCCATTAAAAGTTTGTCTCAAATATGTCATTGTTGTTAAAAAAAGACTCATCCATGCCATTATTTTTAAACAGTGGTTTTGCAAAACCACCTTCTACACATGACATGTTTTAATTCAACCACGTCATTTCTTTTTTTAAAAAAAACAAATTCTAAATAAAATTAAGAAAAAAATTCTAATTATTAACTTTAAATTTCGAATCTGTCTCCCAAAAGGAGAGTTGGATGGTAATTGGTAAAAGCAAGAGGAGGAGGGGAGAGGCGGATATAACTTTTGAGCTACAGGTTCAATCAAATCAAATATTTTTAAGACAAAACAAAATTTACAAAATTTCAATAAATATTAGATTGTGAACTCATATCTGTAGAGGTAATTATGAGTTCAGCGCTAAAACTTTTGATTGAACTTATTAATTTCAAATTTTGAATTTGCCCTATGAAAAGAGAGTTGGATGGTAAAAAAGCAAGGGGAGGAGGGTTTGGTATGGGATGGAAAGGAGGACTTCATATATAGAAATCAAGAAGTGAAAAGACTTGTAAATTATTTTGACCTCATTTGGTCTAAATCTTGGTTATTGAGGTTCTTTAAAAGGTCTAATCCAAAATTTGAGAAGCATTTAAGCTTGAGTGTAACCTAGTCCAATGTTCTCTTCACCCATCAAACATCACTGTCACTTTCAAGGGTCATTTTCTACTCTGTCTACTTCCTCCCCAACCCCCCCC
>DF361398.1:5362-24635 GCA_000787875.1 Solanum virginianum | reverse complement strand
CACCCACCCTACCCCTCACCCTCCTCCTCCCAAAATTGTCTTATTAATCAAATAGAAATGTTTACAAACTAATGACCTAATTTAGAAACTTAAACCAGAGATCAAGAAAAATGAATGACCAAGAAAAGAGTGATCATCTCTCCTTAGATAATTCCCTATTTAACCATCCCCATATACTGCTTGTTCAACACAAGCTAACAAAAAAGAGCAATAAATTTTGAGTCTTAATATAAAATTAGCATAGGAATAAACAGACAATGAAAAATCCTTGTTAGATAAGTAGTAGTAGTAACATAAACATACTTAATAAATAAAAGTAAACACTCTTTTACTTTATAAATACCTATCCCTTAGTGCAAAGTCTCTTCCATTTTCTGCATCTATATATCCTCTGCATATTATAATTTGCAAGGAAAAATTTCTACTCTCTATTTTCCTTTCCTTACCAGGTTAGTCCAAAAATTACCTCAAGATTTAATTCCCTTTGTTTTATCTATCAATTTAGAACCATTTCTTGAACTAATGTAAGAAAAAATCATGTGGGGTTGGGGATTTTAATCCAAATTCTTCACCTTTTTGTCTATGAAAGAACAAAAAGTTCAAATCTTGATCAAGTTTGTGTCTTTGTGTGTGTGTGTGATGTAGGTGAAGGAATGGACTTCCAAAGTGATCTAACTGGAGAGATCTCACCACAAAGGAAACTAGGAAGGGGGAAGATTGAGATCAAACGGATCGAAAACACGACGAATCGACAAGTGACTTTCTGCAAGAGGCGCAATGGTTTACTGAAAAAGGCATATGAATTGTCTGTGCTCTGTGATGCTGAGGTTGCTTTGATTGTCTTCTCAAGCAGAGGCAGACTCTATGAGTATGCCAACAACAGGTACTTATATATATAAAATAAACCAAATTAAATATCATAAAGTTCTCATCTTTATAATTAAGTAAAATAGTTAGTACATTTTATGATGTCAAGTTTTCCTTCATCTTTGAAGCTGAAGAAGAGTAGTCCCCTTTTTTCAATTTTAATAAGACACAATAATACATCACACATCTTTTTTATTGGTCTTCCTTAAAAGGGAAACTAATTTATTTTTGGTAAAGTTTTAATCTTTATACATCTTAAGATGATCTAAGGGAGATCTGAACTCAACTTGATCATACATACATACATATATATATATACATACATATATATATATATATATATATATATATATATATATATATATATATATATATATATATATATATATATATATATATATATATATATATATAGTTTGTGAAGCTTTATTTTTTTATGGACTTTTAAGCAAAGATTGACTTTCCTTTCTTTTTTGTGTTAATGGTTTTGTTTGTTTTTGTTACAATTTTGCTCTATTTGGGTGTAGTTTCTCTTCTTTATGATCCCATTTTGTTGATAGACATGTAAGATGTATAGATCTGTTTGTTGTAAGAAAATAAGTGGAAATTTTAGAAAGTACTCTCATCAGAACTCTTAGATCAGCATACTTTCTTCCTCCATTGCTCATAAAGAAAATATTTTCTCTCTCCACTTTCTCTCTCTCACACACACAAAGATGAAGCAAGAAAAGGTGTCAAATTCCAACTGGCCATACCTTGAAAATTCCTTAATTCTTGTTTTATGATAAGATTAATATGACATGGTTTATTTCACAACCAATCAAAACCAAGATTAGGGTTTTGTACTTCATGAGAAGCTCTTTTTTGTCTTGAGTCAAACTTGCCCTAATTAGGGTTTATTTCTTTTTTTTTTTTTTTTGCTATGGCTATTTTATTTCCACTTAATTCATTATATGGTAGAAAAAATTAACCAATCAGAGTTGAAAAGATTCAATTATAGACAAAAGTTGACATTCTTCTTCACTTGCTATTTGTTGAAATGTTTTACACCATTTAGGCAATGGGGTCATCAACACTCTACCTTTTTATTTTTATTTTTTAAAGAACCAAAGTTTTGTTTAAGTGTGGAAGTGGTTGGTATAAGTTTTGTCTCAGTTACAAGAATCTTTGGTCACGTCATACAAGATTTTACACTTGTTGACAAATCTGATCAGAAAAGACACATTAGAGTAAATTAAAGGAATGGTTTTTTTCCCCTTCTTCTGATCTCTCTATTAATTTCCATCTCCAATTGTGAAAACTCTCTCTCTCTCACACACACACCAAAGAAGAAGAAGAAGAAGAAGACTACACATATTAATTATTATTTTTCCTTTGAGATGTCTTAGTTTAATGCTTTTACAAAGCTTCTGAAGATGTTTGAACTTAAACAGAAAAGAAACAGAAGTCGTAAAAAAGAGATGTTCTAAACCAATAAAAATTTTTTTACTCAAACTAGGTACACTTATTACCTATGGTATCAAATTCTTCAAGAGGATCTTGTGCATAGATATATTTACGTAACATTTTCTTAATAGTTACTCCCCCTATTTCAATTTGTATGTTTTTTTTTCTAATCCGTTTCAATTTAACTTTCTTTTGACATGTTTAAGACCACAAAATTAAATGAATTTTAGTTTTAAAGTTTGTGTCATTAATTAAAACCACACAAACAAATTTTTTTTCCTCCATCTCATTTTATGTGAAATTCTTTCCGTTTTAGTTCATCCACCCAAAAGTATCACTTTATTATACTTATAAATAATTTACCTTTAAAATTTTATTTTTGTCCTTAGTAAAATAATTTACAACCACACAAAAATTTCTAAAAATTATTTACACCACAATTTCAACTATTTTTTAATTAAATATCGTACAAGTTAAACAATACTCCCTTCGTCCCAGATTAATTAAATTTTTGAGGCTTATTTCAAGATTCAAAATAGTTGAATTATTCAATGTTCAAGATGAATTTTGAAACTTTTTTCATATTTGCTTTTTCATTTATTGAAGTTTTATATTTCTAGGAGATAAATTACACTGTATATTTATGACTTCACAAAGAATAATAGTGAAAAATATAATTTAAATTTTACGTTTGAATATTTTTCTTAATACATGTATATTATCTCACAAATTCAATTAAAATGAAACGAAGGGTAAAATAGGAGGGAAGAAGTAATTTATCATAGGGTTGAGAGGTAAGAGTCCGTACAAGCTTTTATTGTCATCCAATGAGAGAATTCTGAAGTCTGTGGATTTTGTTTGTTGCATGGTATTGGCTGCTGAAAAATGGACGGTTGTGATGAGATATGAGACAGACAAGACTCTATCATACTATTCACTTTACCTCAAAACACTGTGGAAATTAAGATTGAAACAAAACCCTAGGTGGGTAAAAAACTAGAGTTGATGGGTATTACCCAAGGAATAAATTGTATTAGTGACCTGTCACTATTGGACCAATCATGTTGTGGGAAATTGTGCCAGCTTGGCAGACAGCAGCCAATCAGTACCTCGAGGAAATTAAGGTAGGAAATGTGAGTCATTCCTCAGTTGTTTGGTTTTATTTATTTTGTTGCAGTCATAGGTTTAACAATTCATACTAGAAAATATTATATCAAATGTCATGTGTGAGTGGACACGTTGAGTTATTGACTCAAAACAACACTTCACCTTTGCGTGTTGGCCTAAATTAGCAAGAAAGTATTTGAATTTTCGAGTTAATATCCTCCGTGGTCATTCAATCAATGAGTTTTTAACATAAAAAGTCACTTAACTTTGATTTTACTTTAAAAACCACTCAATTATAAATGTTTTATTTAGAAAATCTGTTGAAATTTGCTTTTGTATTAGTTTTTAGCTAAATAAGTTATTTAGTTTAAGATAAATTTGAATTTTAATTAAGTTACTGAGATATTTTAGGTTATTTTAAATTTTAAATTACGTAAATTTTTTGTTTTATGTTGGCTATTTAAAGCACCTCAATGTTTAATAAAATTATTGAAAGTTTCCGTCCATTCCCATTCATCCTTTTAAAAAAAAAACAACACATCACTTAATTTTGAATGTTATTTCAAAAGTCATTTAAGTATAAATATTTTACTTACAAATTCACTCAAACTATTTAATTATTTTTTTCATTAGACTTACTTCTGTGGAATTTTTATTTAAATCAAATTCTAAAAAATAAAATAATATCCCTTTAAAGTCATTTGGTTGGTTATTATTTGTAAATATTTTAAAATAACTACGTTACATATTTGGTTGTTAGGTAATTTTATTTGAATTAGAGCTAATATTTTCTCATATTTTTTAGTAACCAAATGTTTTAAAAGGAAAAGATTGCCAACGTATTGCAAATTGTTTTAAAAGAGATTCGAATGAATTATTTTATAAAATAACTTAACTAACGTATTGTAAACATTTTAAAAGAAGTTTGCATGGTTTTTTTTTTTAGAATTTGATTTTAAATTAAGATTTCATGTAAGGAAGTTTTAATGAAAAATAATTAAATAGATTGAGTGATTTTGTAAGTAAAACATTTACGGTTGAGCGATTTTGCAAGTAAAACATTTAAAGTTGAGTGATTTTGCAAGTACAACATTTAAAGTTAAGTGACTTTTGAAAGTAAAACATATATAGCTGAGTGACATTTGAAGTAAAAATCAAAGTTGAGTGACTTTGAAAGTAAAACATATATAGTTGAGTGACTTTTAAAGTAAGAATTAAAGTTGGGAGACTTTCTGTGATAAAACTCATAAGTTGAGTGACGATTAAAGATATTAACTCTTGAATTTTCTTTACCTTTTGAATAAAAGGGAAGTGTTTTTTTTTTTTTTGACAAGGGAGTACAATAATTAGTTAAAAGTTCAGATAGACAACTAGGTAAACTATCGTGATTCACCAAAGAGAAGTGTTTACAATATGATGTTTGGTATCTATTTTAAGGTTGGATATATTTGATTTCACGTTGGAAACTCACTTTCTTACCAAAGACAACTCTATTTACTAGACTGATCAAAATTGAAACTTCTAATTAAGGATGTATGAGTGTTTACCTCTTCATCACAATCTTAATTTCGTGGAAATTAAGATGGAACAAACTTAAGAATAAGTTGGGATTGAAATTTGGGTAGCAACGTAATTTCCTTGGTTTGTCATGGGTTTACGAAATGCTAATTGATACTTCTAGAAAACACAAGTGAATGGGAAAAAGACAGATTTATTCTTTGTTTAAATTTTAAGGAAAGCAAATTTACTCCTAAATGAAGAGAAAATTACCTCCCCTGAAAGCCCAAACAAAGAGTAATCTTTCAATTTTACTGGAAACATATTTTCCATGGCTTTGTGCAAATTTGCCAAGTTATATATATATGTATTTTCTCTTTGGGTATTTTTTGTGCCTTTCGATTTCTGACTTTAGAAAATCAAGATTTAGTTAGCGTTAAGACCACATAATTAACTACTGCTTTATTATCTCCGGAAGCTAATTAAGGTGTGTTCTCTTGACATATTTTTTGCTTTATAACCACTAAAAAAAAGTATGGTTACATTGTCGCAATTTCTCTTCCATTAACTTGACGTCTCGAATTTGAGCCCAAAAATGCACTTCTGTTAACAATATTTGTTACGAGTCTTCCTTAATCTCAACAATATATAAGGATTAAGATGTATCCTTATTTGATAGCACTGCAGAAAAAATCCACATTTTATTGTCTTTAATTCATGTTGGGGACTTTTCTGTGTCCTATCTTAAATCTTGATTTTGATTTGCTAGCCATGAAAGATTGGTGATCTTATGGACGTCTTAATTGTGACCATCTAATTTTATAGTCATATAGAGTAGCAAATAGTATTCTCTCCGTTTCAAATTAATTAAATTTTTGAGGTTTTTTACAAGGTTTAAAATAGTTGAAATTTTCAAAGTTCAAGATGAATATTTGAAACTTTTTCTATATTTGTCCTTTCATTTATTGAATTTTTACATTTTCTAGAAATAAATTACACTATATATTTATGATTTTACAAAGGGCAATAGTGAAAAGTATGATGTAAAATTTGTAATAAATTCAATTAATATGAGATAGAGAAAATAACTTGTATATATAAATTTGATTGATAAGAAGCTATCGATCTAACATATATATATGTTGCAGTGTGAAAGCAACAATCGAGAGGTACAAGAAAGCATGCTCAGATTCCTCAAACACTGGTTCAGTATCCGAGGCAAATGCTCAGGTACTATCAATTCATCCAATTCGTTGAAGTTTGAACAGGTTAATAACCTGCTAATTTATTATCTCAAATCAAATCCATTTGAATTTGGGTTGATATAAAATTTAAATTGATTCGAGAGAGATCTTATCAAAATATTTTGAAATTTTTTTTTTTTAATTTGATTTGTTTTATATAGACAAAATAAAGAAAAATATAATTTAAATAAGTCTAAAAATATTGAAAAAGAACGAATAAAATAAGTAAAACTTAATAAAAATTGAATCGGGTTGGGTTTTGACTTGCTCTATAACACATTGCTCAACTCGTTTTGACCCAACCCATTATTATCCAAGCAAATTCGGGTTGATTTGGATCTTGACCCATTTTTTATCTTGACCCATTATGACTGCTCAAATTTGACCTAACATGTCAAATTGTCACCCCTAATTAATACTACTATAAAAATTGAAATGTCATTTCTATCTCAATATATGTGACACAATCAAAGTTTTGAGATTCAAATTTTTAAATTTTGAATGTGAATTCAAACATAGAAGCTTTAATTTTATGAAATAAATTTTACATATTAAAAAATTATATAAAAAATATTATAGATCACAATGATTAACAACTTACAATACTTAAAAGACATATATAGAAATTTTGATTTTAAAATAACTGACTCTCAAAATTTCAATTATGTCACATTAACATAGATGAGGGGAGTGGTAAAAATGATAATTAGGGATGCACAGGTTCTCAAGTCTTACCAAATTATTACAAACACTAGTTGAAAATAATTTTCACAAAACTTATTCCTAATTTTTCTGCTAAAATTGCCTAAGATATTGAAAGAATTATTTTATCATGTTGGCCTGCTTGGTTCCTCTTTAGCCAAAAGATGTGCCACCATGAATATGGATTATTTGGCAATATTCTTGCATTATTGTGAAAGTTCAACGTTGCATTCTGATATTTGGAAAAATAGCAAGATAATATTTCATCCATTTTACTTTGTTCGTCAAAGTTTGATTTGATATAAAAATCAAAAAAGATATGAAGATTTTTGGAATTGGGATGTTAATTATTTCATAATATTTGCATAATTATAAACTCCTTAAAATTTGTATGCTTATACATTTATAAGACCACATAAGCTTCGATTTTAAAAAAACATTATTGAAATGTCATTTTTTATTATGAATAGACTAATAAAAAAATCGTGGCAATTAAAGTGGGAAGGAGGGGTAATGGACTTTCCTCTTCTTATTTTTACTCTTTTCAATCCTATTTTATTTGTCACATTTGCCAATAAAATAGTTGCTTTTGAACTCTCTTTGTTCATATTTTCTTGTCATGTTTATTAAAAATATTTGTTTTAAAATACGTGCCATTGTAGAAAATAGTTGTCCTCATTACAACAACATACCCAGTGAAATTCCACAAGTGGGGTCTGGGGAGAGTAGAATGTACGCAGACCTTATCACTATCTCATAGAAGTAGAGAGGTTGTTTCCTGGGAACCCTCGTCTCAAAAACTCATACACAGAATAAACTAGATATGACAAAAAGTAATAGAAAGAGGAAAAGCAAGAAGAAAAAGAAAAAAATAATTAAAAAAAAGTTAAATTTTTAACACATAAGCAACAAATAATAACACACATATTATAGAACACTACTACTCCTCTACCCTACTAAACTCCATGACTAGGTAACAACCTAACCTTACCAACCAATTAGCCTACTACTTTAATACGCGACCTCCACTTCTTCCTATCTAGGGTCATGTCCTCAGTTGAATTAAGTCCGGCCATATCATGTCTAATCACCTCCCCCCAATACTTCTTCGGTCTACCTCTACCCCTTTGTGTAACTCCTAAAACCAACCTCTCGCACCTCCTAACTGGAGCAGTACTCCTTCTCCGCACATGTCCAAACTAAAGATGGTCTAACCACCAATCTGTAAAACTTACCTTTGAGTTTAGGTAGTACCTTCTTATCACACAATACTCCAGATGTCAACCTCCATTTAGTCCAAGTTGCCCCAATACGATGTGTAACATCATCGTCGATATCGTTACTATTCTGGATGATGGACCCCAGATACTTAAGGTTGCCCTCATTAGCAAACCTTAAATATAATAGTAATTCAATAACGTATTTATTTAGAAATCATAAAGTACATTACAGAATGTTAATAGCCAAGCTATCGTTCTTTGCAATTTGTGACTTCTTATATTTGAAAGAAGTGAAAAGCGATAGGTTTTTGCAATTTGTGGCTTTTTATGTTCTAAATCAAATTCAATGGTTTGAAATTAATTATTTCCAGTCAATTATAGTTCATTCCTCCTCCACCTCTTCAACTTCTTGATGCTATTTGTAACAGTTGAAAGTTACTCCCTCCATTTCATTTTATATGTCGTCCTTACTATAAATATATGTTCCTTAATATATGTCATTTCACAATATCAATGTATAAAATACACTATTCTACCTATTTTTTCCTTGATAATTAATAGCTTTGACTAACTAAAAGAACTAACAATTGATATTCATTTAGAATCATTAATTGAAAACATGACTACAAGAAAAGACTAAATAGAGGCAAAAGGGTAAACTTACCATTCTTCTTAATGCAAGTGTCATTAGAAAATGTGACATATAAAATGAAACGGAGGGAGTATTAACAACTATATCATAAAATATTATAAATTGAGCTTCATGTTTGAAAGAACTAAACATGAAAGAACTAAAAAGAAAAAACAAGAGACTCTATATACACAGGCCGAAAATCTCTCCAAATAAGCTTGGTGAAATGATCATGATATCCATCAGCTATTCCTAAGTTTTTAAAAATAAATCATTTAAAGCGAAACCATGTAACTCGAAAAATTGCTCCATGAATCTTCCTCAGAAATTCATGTATATGAGATTTGACGTATTGTTAAACAATTAGGTTATTCTAGATGAAGTTAGCATAAGTTATGAAACTGTGTTTGTCAGGCAACACTTATTTTGCTTCCTAAAATGAGATTTGCCGATACAAATCTTACTTAGTCGAACTCATATCGATGAAAAATCAAAAGAAATAGATCTTTTCAAAACACATTTCGTCACTCAAAATTCAACTTCCACAAATTTGAAAACTAAAACCTTGTTGTGAATAATTAAGTTTGCAAATACCTTAGTAAAAATTGTTTTTAATACATAAGCTTTTTTCTTCTTGTTGTTTTTTTTAACAATATGTGACATACATTACAAGTTACAATTTAGCTCTTATGGTTACTGTAAAAATGTTATTCAATCAATCCCAGTATTACCAGCAAGAAGCCTCCAAACTGCGCGCGCAAATTGGAAATCTGCAGAACCAGAACAGGTGAAGCTTTTAGTCTTCTTTATCTTTTCCATTTCCAATTCCATGTGTTTTCTAGTACTGTATATGTTGTTTTAAGTTTTAACCTTAACTGCATTGGTTCAGGAACATGCTGGGTGAAGCTCTTGGTGGACTGCAACTCAAAGACCTCAAGAATCTGGAACAAAGAATTGAAAGAGGGATTAGCAAAATCCGATCCAAAAAGGTTCTTAATCGATGAATTTTTCAGTTTCCTAACATCAATTTAGCACGATGATGATGTGAAATGAGCTTAAATCATGAACAAATAGGATTCGTATAGTTCATCTCAACTTGTTTGGGACTTGGCCCTTTTTTTGATGAAAAATTTCGATTTCCTGTTTCTAACATTTAATCTCAAATTACAGAATGAGCTGTTGTTTGCTGAAATTGAGTATATGCAGAAGAGGGTAAGTCAATAGTACAATCTTTCAACTAATTTGTCTCCATTTCAAATTAATCGATCTATTTTCGGTCATAATGCTTACTATTTTCATGCCAAAATTGTAACATAATGGACACCAGCAGGAAGTTGATTTACACAACAACAATCAGTACCTGAGGGCAAAGGTCTATTTATTTCTCTATTTAGTGCTACTGTAGTTGGCTTGAACTATCCATAGTCGTCTATTTACGGGCTTGCACTCTATAGTCAGTCAATTCGCTTAATTTACTACTAACTTATTACTCATTGGTTCTTTTTCAAAAATGAAATAAAACAGATTGCTGAAACTGAGAGAGCTCATCATCAGCATCAGCAGATGAACTTGATGCCAGGGAGTTCATCAAGCTATCATGAGCTTGTACCTCCACCTCAGCAATTCGATACTCGAAACTATCTACAAGTTGATGGCTTGCAAACCAATAACCATTACCCTAGACAAGACCAACCCCCTCTTCAACTAGTGTGAGTTAATTCTCCTTCTTTGTTTTCTTCAGAAAAACATCGTGCTCAGTCAAACTAAAACGTAAAATGAAACGGTACTAAAGGTATCTTCTTCTTTTTTTCCCTTGAACAGCTAATATGATTGAGAGAAGACTACTAGTAAGCTTGAAGATCAAGTTATGTATACCATATTATTAATTATAACTTGTTGCATGAGCTAAGACTCTTGAAAATTGTATGTTAATCAAGTGGACGTGTATTTTTTTTGCTTGGTGTTCCTTTTTTCTGGCAGTGAACTTATATGAAGAATTAAACTTGTTATATTAAGTTCATAACTGCTGTTATGTTGCTCTTTTTTTGTGCTAATTTGGATCTCTTTAGTTATTGCATTATTTGCATTTAGCTTCATATAATACGTAGATGGAATCTTTACTTTGTACATACAAATATATGATATCTGTATTAGGTATGAGTTTCATTGAATGGTAGCTTTTGCTTAGATATGTATGTGTATTAGGAAATTCATTAAATATTTAATTATGAAATAATCTATAGGTTTGGTACTTGGGTTAGGGTATCCTTCATCTACGGCAATTTAAGAACCTAATAAGTTGAAAATTCACCAATTGGCATTCTTATAGCAAAAATTCATGTTACTCTCTCCATTTTAATTTGTTTGCTTTTGATTTGATATGAAATATTAAAAAAAAAAAAAAAAAAGGAAAAACACTTTTGAATCTTCTGGTCCCAAACTAATTAAAGATACCTATAACGTATCAAAATCTCTTTTATTTTGTAGTTTTTATAAAGTATAAGACTGTCAGTAGAATAAAAAATGAACGATATATTGTATTGATAGTAGAGTAGTATATATATATTCTATCCAAATTCCACAATAAAGAGATAAACTATGAAAAGGATAAGACCCATCTACAACCTAAATAGAAGGAATAAGTTACAACAAAGTCCTAAAGCATAAGAACTACTTAATCTAAAAATATAAGTGATATTATTCATTATTACGCCCTGTAAGTTGGTGGTGTCAACAACACCCAACATGAAAAATTGCTAGACAAAGGTAGCTTCGGAAATTGGTCTTTGTGAGTATGTCAGCCATTTGATTAGCTGAGTGAAGGTGGTGAACTTCAATGTCCTTGTTCTGAACTTGTTCATGAACAAAGTGAAAATCAATGGAGACATGCTTTATTCTACTATAAAAAATTGGATTGGAACAAATGTAAGTGGTGTTGATATTGTCACAAAAAACCTGCGGAACTCCCTTAAGTGACATGCGAAATTCACGAAGAAGATTCGTGAGCTAGTTGGTTTCTACAATAGCAGAAGCCACAACTCTATACTCAACTTCTATAGACGATCGAGATACTGAACCTTGTTTTTTTAGGAATAGGATATTCGTGTGCTTAACGAAGTAATCGCTTGATTGCTTTCCAGTGAAATTGGCCTGGATTGTGCATAAATTGAGAAAGCTTGCTAACTGTGAAGGCAATATCAGTACGTGTAACCGATAAAGAGTATCATCAACCAGAGGATCATTCACTATAGTTGTCAAAATGGTATATAGTTAAGGTCATAGGCGTAGGAGCTCCTTTACTGATTAGCATGCCAACATCATCAAAAAGATCCATAATATACTTGTGATAGGACAAAACAAGACCATCAGGAGAAGTGATAACCTCAACACCCAAGAAATAACTGAGATGTCCATGGTCTTTCAAAAAGAAACGAGTGAAAAGACCGCCTATTATATGGCAAACCCAATTTTACTTGTGAGAGCTAATTAGCCCTTGATACCATAAAGGTTAAGACTATCAGTAGAATAAAAAATGAAGATATAATGTATTGATTGTAGACGAGTATATATAGATTCTATACAACTTCTACAACAAAGAAACAAACTAAGAAAAGGGTAAGATTTATCTATAACCTAAATATAAGGAATAAGTTACAACAAAGTCCTGAAGGGCAGGAACTACTTAATCTATTAAATTGTTAGAATTAAGGAGTTGTCGAAAAAAGAAAAAAGACATTTTTTTATAACATACCCCACCCCCACCCCATCCCCCCCCAAAAAAAAAGTAAGGCAAACAAATTGCAAATAATAGTTAATTGTTAATTTCATATATTTGTGGTGAACATGTCTTCATTAATATCATATACATGAAAGATGCCCAGCAAAGGATCCGAATTGGTCAATAGATTAGGGAAAAATTACGCGAATAAGCAAACATATACTAGTTAATTAGCTAACATAGGTATAGTTTGAATCAATTATGGCTCGCCACTAACATTTTTGTATAATTCCAATTTGAGTTTATACAGCGAACTGTATCAAATAAACAAACATTGTGAATTTTATAGCGAATTATACAAACGTTATGCAAATTGTATAGCAAAATAAACAAACGCTGCAAATAGTATATCGAATTATCCAAATGTTGTGTGTGAATTATATAGCAAAATATACAAACACTGTAAATTATATGCAACCGTTGCGAATTGTATAAATGTGGCATGCGAATTACATAACGAATTATACAAATACTGCTAATTGCACAACGAATTATAAATACATTAAGCGAATTGTATAGCAAATTATATAACATTTTTATAGCTATAGTTATAAAATATAATTACCTAAACTGTAACTATTTTGACTTATCAAATTTGAGGACTAAGTTATTTGTGAAAATTTAGTTTAAATTATTTGGTCTTTCCTACCCTTCTTGAGAATGAGTTACGTGGAAATCCTCTTGAACGAATGTTTGGGTATCGTAAGAGGAGAAGATAGATATCTTCACTTAAAGGCCCACACTCTAAGCCCAAAAAGATGTGGGCTTTTAGTACTTCCCTGAAACGTAGTTAGGTTCCTGGGATAATTACGTTACAACATTCACAATTTTGTTTACAAATAAATTAGCCTACCTTTTTGTTTACTACAAATGACCATTCATATGAAATATAATATTGATACACGTTTATATATAAACACATTTACCTACTATTTATATAATATTTAATACACAATTTATATTGATATATTATATAACTATTAATACAGTATCGATACAAGTTTATACATATTTATACAATATCGATACAGTGTATGTATACCATATAAGCATTTATACAATATCAATATATTACATATACACTATAAAATTATGTATACAATATCGGTAAATTACACATATAATTCATAACTATTTATAAAATGTTGATTCATTACACATACAGAGTAAAAATCATTGGAAAAGTTATGAACAAGAGGATATTTTTTATTTTAAAAAATGCAGTAAGAAACAACAAAAAATGAGGGTTTTTAAAAAAAATAAAAAATCAACACTACAAAGGAAGAAAAAATGAAAAAGAAAAGGAAAGGAAGTAAAAAAAGGCCTAATGCCTTGGAGCGATTTTGGATGAGTAGTTGGGCCGATTTTAAGCTCAGCAATTAAGCTGATTTGGCTACTTTCTTGTAAAAAAAACATGGGCTACTATTATCGTAATTTTTTTTTCTATTACACAAATATTAGTGGTGTATTCCCACTTATACTTTGTGTGATCTTTCTCAAATCGGTGGTCTTTCAGTTTTTTTTGTCATTCAACATTCTAAATTGAAGAGACCACCCTGGAATAGAGGCAATTTTACTGCTAACAATATATATAAGTTATGTGCAAAAGTGTTCAAATTTCCATTCTAATTCAGAATTTTCACTCATATTTGACATAGATCAATCACATTATACAAAATGAGGTAGCAAAATCTCGTTTATTTAAATATTGGGATAAGTTATACAGCGAACAACCCTGTGGATAGAAGAGCAGTGTAAGCTCTTTCAGCAATGACCTTATTTGCAGCTTCTGCGGGGTGAAAACCATCCCAAAAATAATGTGCTGATGTATCGCTGCATGCACCTCCTCCGTGTTTGCACTGCCCTTCACCTATAGTGCTGGAAATTTCGCAGCATGGCTCGCGTAGATTTGTTATACCTGCAACCAAAAGTTAGCAAAATATGTGGAATTCAATTCTGATTTGAGACATGTTTAACATACCGATAGATGAAGGATCTGGTACTGCAATGCTTGTTGAATTTATGTAGATGAAATTTGCCTTGGGAAAATTACTGTTGATATCATCGATCATTGGTTTAAGCTTGTCCGAGAATCTTTTAACTGCGATATTTATAGAGTTGACACACACAGAGTCCTCTGTTCCATACAAATCCAATTCTGATGGAACACAGCCTATTCCTCCTAGCCCCAAGACAACAACTTTTCTTGCTCCGTAAAGGTATAAAGTCTGTGGAGTGAGTTAGAAATCTGTAAACAAGACGACTAATTGATAAATGGAAACTCAACTTGTACCTTTAATTGTTGTGAGTAGTGCTGAATTAGGATTGTAGCGAACTGTTCTGGATCGTACATATGGCTTGACGGATACAACTGAGGCAGCAAGTAGTTATTGATGTAATCATTGTTGCCCATTTCAACAATGTACATACATTTGCTTAGATACTCCATAGTTAAGGTCTTATTACCAAGCAGAGTAGACATGTGGGAAGTTGTCACGTTGTGATTTCGCAATTGCGTATTCAAGCTGATTCTATCTCCCTGAACAATGAGATCAAGGGTACAAGTCTGTTATTCTAACTACAAAAAGGAAGGGACGTGATGAATTGTACTATTACCACATGAATTCCTGTTTCGTCAAGAATTCCAGCTGCACCAGATGCATAGTTCACACCCCTGAACATGTCCACACCCTTCACAGAAGCGAATGGCTCAATATACTTGTTGAAACCCAACAGTTCAGCTGCAAATATAGGAAAACATTCACTTAGGTATATGACAAACTTAAAAGCATTACTGCGAAAATACCCAAAGGATCTACTTAGATATTCAAAAAAGTTGAATCAAGATGAGTTGGTGTGTCATTTGAGCGTTTTAGGGTGTGTTAGGTGTGGTGGAACTCAATTTTTGAAATACATCTCTTCTAAAGGAATGAGAAAAGCGAGATCCATATTGGAAGTAGATAAAACAAGTTTCATTTCACATTAATTGTGTCATCCCCACCTCGTGTTCATCCCACCCCCTAGCCTCCATATTCACCACCAGACACCCTCTACCTTCATCCCCATCACCGATAGTATTTGTCTGCACAAAAGAAAATAAGTGATAAACCCACTCGGAAAATTTTCCTTCCTACAATCACACAACATTAATTAAGGGACTACATTAGAAAAAGAGAGAATAAACAAGAAGAGAAGAAGTTAGGACCGATAAAGTCTGCTATATTCCGGCCATTCGTGAATCTACCAGTAGGACCACCAGGAAAATCAGTTCCATAAGGTGGATAATTAGCCTTTGCAGCAGTGAGGAGATTATTGTTGTTCCCGTTATCAAATAAAGAATCTCCCATAATGAACAAACAGGGCACCTTTTGTTCACCTTTTACAAACAATGATCTTAAATTCAAAGTAATCATCATCACAAACCATACAATGATGCTTGTACTTGCCATTAGGGAAAAGAATAGAATGTAATGATCCAAATGAAGTCAGTAAAGTTAGAAGGGGAGGAATGATAAAGAGAATGAGACTGAAAAATACAACCCCCACCACAAAAGAAAAAAAGGGAGAGGGAAAGATCTATGTCAAATTGTGGCCTACAAATAAAGTCTGAATTAATGTAATTTTTTTTAGTAGCTTCATGTGGGCCGCAGGCATAACCACCATGTGGAAATTGAAACATTATTTCTTTTAGGAATTGAATTTCCAAAAACATGTTTAGCCGAGCAGAAATATAAGATAAGATTGCGTACAATTAGATTCTTGTGATCGAATTCTTTTTTGGATTCTGCGCATAGCGAGAGTTTTACTGCACCGACTTGCCCTTTTATGTTTGGCCTAATCATGGATGTTTTTTTATTTGTTTTCTCTCTAAATTATTCATAAAAATGCAAAAGCCACTTCAAATTGCTCATTTTAGGGAAAATGCTCAAATATGTCATCGAATTTTGAGAAAAGATTCATTTATGTCATCCATTAAAAGTTTGGCTCATTTATACTATTGTTATTGAAGAAAAGGCTTATCCATGCCATTATTTACAAATTCATTTTTCTAAAGGTGATGTGTCTTGTGCGTAATGTCAATTTGATTTAATCTCAATTCTTTTTAATTAATATTAAACCAAACTAAATATTATCAACTTTTCTTTATTCAACGCCCAACAAAATCAAATCAAATAATACGTTGACATGAACACATGATAAAAGAGATCCAATAGTGATTATTTTTTGTTGGATTTGATGTCTTGCTCTCTATTTAACACTCATAATAATTGCCTTAAAGGTGACTTGTACTACTGTACTTTAAAAAAAGTTACCCAAGCGTTACTAACACGCAAGAAGAACGTGTGACACTTCTTCAAGGTGTCGAAGTTATAAAAGACTTCTGAATTATGCATCATTAGAAATTAAATCAATGTCAATCAACTTAAAGATAATTCATTCATGTCTTAAATAATCGTCACATAATAGACACAATAGTTTTGATTTATTTAATGCTAACACACATACGAGCTAATTATAAGTTCGATCGAACCCACAAGCTCTACATTAACTCCACCCCTGATTGTCCCAACTTATTTAGCGTTGATGTAGTAGCCAAGTGGCTAATATCAAAAGGATAGGCATCTGTGGGTAGAAGAGCAGTGTAAGCTCTTTCAGCAGAGACCTTATTGGGAATTTCTGTTGGGTGAAAACCATCCCAAAAATAATGTGATGACCTGTCACTGCATGCACCCCCTCCATTTCTGCACTGTCCCTTAGCTACGAAGCTCGAAATTTCACAGCATGGCTCAACTAGATTTGTTAAACCTTCAACCAAATTCAAAGATTATTTACACTGTCAGTATTGTATAGTTTAAACTTAACTAGGCAAACATATGATATATATATTTATATGATACTACATACTATAGTTTGAATTTTTTTTTACAATTTATAGCTATAGTTATGATTTTATTCCTATTTTTTCTCTCCTTTCTTTATCTCTCTCCAATCTCTTGCCAGATATATAAATACATACGTATACCAATTGTATATATACAATTATTTGACAGATATACATATACAGTTTGCTTCTCTCCACTCTCTATCCTCTCTCACTTGCCTCTCTCAATCTCGCTCGCGTCTCTCATCCCTCTCTCAATCTCGCTTGCCAGATATACAAATATATATATGTATATTAACACATATACAATTATTTGATAGATATACACGTACAAAATTTGACAAATACGCATATACAATTCACATCTCTCGATCTCACTCGCCTCTCTCCTATAATATATAGCTATAATTCGTAATTTTAGAAACTATAGCTATTTTAGCTATTTTTTTACCTTTTTATGTTTCAAATGTTTGCTCTTTTTGAAAAATCCTCTTCAATTTATGATAACGTGCTAGTTAATTATGAATTGAAGTAAAGTTTTTTGTGACATTATGTTTAATTAACATACCGATATCTGCAGGATCTCCGATTGCAATGCTTGTTAGATTTATGTAGATGAAACTGGCGTCAGACAAAATTTTGTTGAGATCATCAATCATTGGTTTGAACTTGTCTGCAAATTTTTGAACTGCACTATTTATAGAATCAACACATATTGTGTCTTTTGTTCCATACAAAGACACCTCTGCTGGAATACAGCCTAAGCTTCCTACCCCGAAAACAGCAATTTTTCTTGCTCCGTAACGATACAAAGTCTAAAAAAAAAAAGGAACATGTTAGTTATAGCGAGTGTATATAAATAAAAAGTTGAATAAGATGAAGCGATTATTAATTTGTACCTTTAATTGTTTTGAATATTGCTGAATTAGGATGGTGGCATACTTTTCTGGCGTGTACAAATGGCTTGATGGGTAAGCTTGAGGCATCAAGTAGTTGTTGATGTAGTCATTGTTCCCCATTCCAACAATGTATATACATTTGCTTAGATATTCTTCAGTTAAGGTTTTATTTCCAAGCAGAGTAGACATGTGGGAAATTGTCACTTTGTGGTTTCTTAGTTGCCTGTTCAAGCTAATTCTATCTCCCTGAAAATACACACACAGGCAAATTCAAACTTGTCAAGTTCTCATGGAGCACACAAAATAAACTTAAGGGCAAAAAAAGAGAGACTAGATTTATTTTACTCTCTCCGTTTAAAAAAGAATGACTTAGTTTGACTTTACACGGAGTCTGAGAAAATAAATAATACTTTTTGATTTTGTGATTGTAAATTGAAGGTATGTCAAATGTATCAAAATATCCTTCAATCTTGTGACCTTAAACATGTCATGTGAAAAATTGAAATTAAAATGTTGCCAAAAAAGAAAAAAAAATATTCTTTTTTAAACATGCTAAAATAGAAAGTAGATGATTCTTTTTTAAACGAATGGAGTAGTTTTTCCCAAATTTCTTGTTAAGTTTTGTCTTTTTTCTATAAGAGTTTTTTATTTTTACTCATAATTGATTTGAAAAGAGATTATTTTCACCAGGGAAAAGAGGGTCCTTTAGACTTTACTTCTTAATAAACTTTCATATATATTTGGTTGTAGTTGTTTAATTTAGCTTTGCCTAGTCTATCAGAAAGAATTAATTTTTGGTTACTATTTTGCCAAACTACCTACAGTATAGGGTGTTTGGTCACGTAAAGACCAAAATTAATTTTTTATTACGTATTTATTTGCTTAACTTGAATATAAAGAGATATCAATTGTTAGGTTGATGTTTGTTTATGTAATTGAGACAAAATTTAAAATAAACTAGTAGTAGTGCTTTTTTTGCACGTTGAATTTGTGGTCGATC
>DF361399.1:53336-67042 GCA_000787875.1 Solanum virginianum | reverse complement strand
TCCGAGTTAGATGGGATCTATCCGGTATTTCACGTGTCGATATTGAAGAAGTGTTTGGGAGATCTTGCTTTGGTGATCCATGTTAAGAGTACTGGAGTAAAAGATAGCCTATCCTACGAAGAAATTCTAGTCTAAATCCTTAATCGACAAGTTTGTAAGATGAGGAACAAAGAGATAGCCTCCATCAAGGTTTCACGGAGGAACCAGTTAATCAAGGAAGCTACATGGGAAGCTGAGAAAGCAATAAAAATCAAATACCCACATCTATTCGTCCCAAACGATGAGGACAGCTAGCTAATATCGCTAACCTTAACTCGATTGAACTTCCCATCCATGAAATGATGCACCTATTCTATTCTTGATTATCTAAGTAGAAGTTACAGAGAGACTGATGGATAGTTGAGAGTTCGAGAGTTCGAGAGTGAGGAATGAGATGAGTTTTGAGTCTACTCGTGCTTTCATTCTACCTTTACTCATCATTCAAGGACGAATGATCCCAAGAGGGAGATGATATAATACCCCATAAAATTATTGAAATGCCACTAGAACGTAATCGTGAGCATAATACATCTTCCCAAACTCCGATAGGAAATTCAAGGCCGAATTTGTGATCAGCACAAAAATTTGAGTGGGAAAATGGCCTCAACCCATTTTTAGAGCAATCGAATCGAAAAATAATTTTGCTAATTAATTCAAAAACAATGTCAGTCCGCGCCCTTGGCGCGACGTGGACAAGGCGCGGAGTGACACTTATATTTTTTTTTAAAATTTTTGACTGAAAGTTTAAAATTCGTTCAGAAAGATTTTGGAGAAAAATACACTGGTCCGCGCCCCTACCATGTCGTGGACCAGTGCATTTTTAATGATAATTTTTCTTTAATTTTGGAAAGGATATTCTGGGTATTTAGAACCTATTTTAAGTCCAATAAACGTGTTTAGAAGTCATTTTATTTCGATTAAGGGTTTCTACTCATTTTTTTCTTAAGTTTTTACGTGAAGAAATCTTGAGAGAGGAGACAAGAAAACTTGGGGGATTGAAATATCGGGTCTAATTCTTTGAAGAATCATAGTAAAGACTTTAAGAATGAATTTAGGGGTAATGTCTAGTGCCTTGACCATTTAGGTGTGTTGTTTACTGTGGTCCGGGTCCTGAGATGAACGTGTCGATGACTGAAATTGATGAGATTAGTATCCTTAGAGTCTAAAGGAGATTGGAATTAATCTTAAAAGAATGATCCTACTCCTTGACTTGGCAGATGATGAGATGAGTCGAGGTTTCTTGCCCGAAGAGGCTAGGTGATGGAAATTCTTGATTGCTTGATAGTTTATGAGCAAGAGGAGTCATCGGAGGAGTATTGAGCACCGAAATGGATAAGAGTGAGTCCCACTCTCACTCATTAACTACGTGGCCCGCGTAGGAGAAGATTAAACCGTTAAAACAGATATTTTCTTTGTCCCAAAAGAGGACTTGATAGACTTATGAATCCATTGACAGACTCGTCCTTTACCCCGATAAGGTACTGGACGGATGTGGCAACGACATCTCTTCGTTGTATCATCATCGGTTCATAGGTGATGGTTGTCGATTAGAGAAACTCCCAGATAGGTTCCATGTTGATACTACTCTGATGTTGATGTGATAATATGAGTCTTGACTGATGGTGATGTGATAGTGTCCTATTCCCTATTCTGAGCTAAGATTGAGTAACTGATGAGTTGTTGTTATGTCATATTGTCTTGCCTATACTATTTACTTTAGTTCGTTTTATATGCAGTACATTCCACGTACTAACTCCCCTTTGGCGCTGCATTATTTCATGATGAAGATTCAGTAGACAGAGGACTTCAACAGGTGAATCGTTGAAGTTCAAAGGTTCTCGATTTCCAGATAGTGGTGAGTCCTCCCCTACATTCGGAGGATGTGTTCTTATTTTTAGATGTTTACGTTATTTCCTTTGAGTTGTAGTAGCCATTGCTTGTCATGTTACCTTCTTAGACAGTAGTTATAGAGGCTTCGTAGATATAGATAGACGATGGTTGATGTTGGGGTTCTTTTCTCCTTTCCTTTTTAAACTGTGTTCTTTCATTATTCTTATTTCATATGATAAACATAGTTGATGAGTCTTATAGACCACTGATAGTTAAGGTTATTTCTTTAATGTCTTCCGCTGATCAATTAATTGAACGAAGGTGATGAGACTAGGTGGTTAACTTGGGTGCTAGCAATAGTCTCCGAGTGCCAGTTACGCCTAGGGTACCCTCCCAAGGCGTGACAATTCACTTAAAAGAATGGGGAAAATTTAGTGGGACATATTCGATGAACTTTCACCAAAAGCATATTATTTTGCTTTCATTATCGTTATAGATCTATAATTCCATGATGTACCAAATGATCATGCCAAAATACGATAGTATTGGAATTAGTAATCTTCTGAATTACTATAGAATGTACATCAATTCCACTAATACTTGTACAATACAAATCAAATGATAAAGTAGGAAATTGTTTTTGTCATACATGTCTTCCCAGAGTCATTCTTGGTGATACCAAGATATTCAATACTCACCTCATCCATTTGTTGGATATGATAATTATTTTCACGAATATCTTTAAAACTCAACAAGTTTCTCCAAGATTTAAGAGAAAACATAGTATTATTTATGATGAGTTTAGTTTCCTTGGGCAAAATTATAATATGACTCTTCTGAAACCCTCAATCAAATTAGTATTACCAAAAATTATAGTAACATTTACCAAGGAATGAAATGCAACAGTGAATTATCAAGCATCAATCAACCCTCGAGCACAACTTGGAGTGAAATGCAACAGTGAATTATCAAGGAAACCAAGGGAAAGAAGCAACAGGACCAAATATTATAATTAGTACTAGTAAATATCGCCTTGGCCCAATAAATATATTTAATTATTTTTACACTTTTAGTCATATGATTAAGTTTTAAATTAAAGATAAAATATTTTATCGTTTTAATTTATTTGTTTTTTTTAGTTCGTTTACAAAATAATATTTTTTTTCTTTCTCTTTCTTTTCTTGATAACTTTTAAAATTTAACTTTTCTCATGACATGTAATCATAAGGCCAAAAAATATTTTTTATATTTGAGTCAAATAGTTTGACATATATTTAATTTAAGATTACAAAATGTATAAAGTTTGTTAATTTTTTAGTCAAATTAAATAGAAACAATTAATTAAAATGGAGATAATATTTAGTTTGGTTAAAAAGTTAATCAAGCACTTGGCCCAAAATGTTTTTTTTTTTGGTCTTGATTTATGACAAAAATTTAAGTTACAAATTATTGCAACTTTTTAGGTTAATCTTAGGTAATATATGTTATTTGTTTTGTTCTCATTTATGGTTTGCATATAAAATTTTGAGATCACTTGAATTTTTTATTAAGTAATTAATTGTTGTAAGTGAGTTTCACTATTGTTGGTATGTAAAAATGGAAGAAAATAAAAAGGTTGCTGCCAAAAGTATTTTTCTATATTTGAGTCAAATAATTTGACATATATTTAATTTAAGATTACAAAACGTATAAATTTTGTTAATTTTTTGGTCAAATTAAATAGAACTAAAATGGAGATAATGTTTAGTTTGATTAAAAAGTTAATCAAGCAAGGGCCATATGATTTATCAAAGGTAATATTGTAAAATTATCGTTGAAGTAGTTTAAGAAATAATCAATAGAAACAATATACAATCAAGTAGCTAAAACAAGTACGTCAATCGTCATATACACGCTTAAGGAAGACCTAATTTATCATAATTGTAATATTTACATGACTTAAAATAATTTATTGGGACATTACTCACTCAATTTCATATGAATTGTTCGTTATATTATTTTACTAAATTATATTTATTAATTATTAAATTAAAGTAAAAATAATTTATGTTATTATTATAATTTAAACATTTAGAAAGCCTAAATAAGTTAAAAATAAAATATTTTGTTTGACGAAGTAAAGATTAACTGGGGGACCCACAGAAAATAATAAAAGAAGAGAGAGAATTTAAGAAAATAGGGGGACCCACAGGAAATAATAAAAACGGAAGGGGGAATTAAAGATAACGGGGGTTTCACGAGGGGCCAAAAACAAAGGGACACGTGGCGAATTAATGTGGGCTTCATAGTAAAGTGAAACCCACACTTATATATAATGATGATACGCAGAATTTATCTATGAAATCCGAAAGAAAGAAATATAAGAATTTTCAAGGAAATGGAGAGCAGAATGGAGGATATTGCCCGTAGAATAGCTTATGTGTTGCGTTAGAGCTACTGCTCAGTCGGGCAACAATTACATAGATGTAGCATTTAATTTATCTAAGTTGAAAGTCCTTTGAGATAATAAGTATGTGCTGGACTGACTTAATTTTATAATTTCCCACTTTGGTGATAGGAAAGAAATACTAGAATTTTCAAGGATATGAAGACCACAATGGAGATATTGCCTATAGAATAGCTGTGTGTTGCGTTAGAGCGAAACAGCCAGAGAACGATTAGGTTGCCTAGATAGATGTAGCATTTAATTTCTCTTAGCTAAAAGTTCTTTCCGATAATCACTTATGCTAGATTAACTTAATTTTGTAATTTTTCGCTTTGATGATTAATATAATATATAATTATCAAAAAAAATATATGAATAAATGAAGGAGTACTAATTAGCGCATTCATTTGTATATAAAAATTACAAAAAAAGAAAATAGAATTTTTGATGAAAAAAAGATGACACATTTTTTTTTTAATCTAGCTTAACTCTTCATCATAGATCTTTTAGTTGAAGTGGGATAATAATTGTGTTTCACAACAAAATGAAGATAGGATAGTAGAGGATCAAATGAGTAGCATCGTCAATACATGTAATTGAGTTTTTAAATTTATAGCAAAAGTAGCTAAGTTAGTAAAGTAATTTAAAGTTAAAAAAAATTCTACCAGAAGCAATCATTAATTATGCTTTCAAAAAGTTTTTCTTCTAATATCTTTCTTTGCAAGTTGATTCGTCATCATATTCTACCCCAATGTCGAACTACTAATCATAATTACTAATTGAATAAATTTTTTAGTATAAATATAAATAAATAAAATATCATATCAATCAAAATATAATTATATAATAAAAAGAAATCTAAACTATACAATATATGTGTCAATTATTTTTTCAATTGTACTAATAATAAATTATTATTATCTATTGAAATATAACAAATATTGTAATCAAGCTACATTATGCAATTATAAAGTTAGAAATTGGCCTTTAAAGAAAACAATTACATAGTGACGACTCATTATTTATTCTTTTTACAAAGATATTCCTGGTCATACTTGTTCGAAAGATTCAAAGATCATATAAAATATTAAGATAGTATGTCTAAGTACATAAAAATAAAAAGAAAGACCTTGAAAATTGAAAAACATTCTTACCTTGTAAATAAATTAAATAATTAAAAAATATATTAAAATATTGAAATATTTAAAATATATTTTCATTTTATAATTAGAAGAGGTAAAAATATATAAATAAATTTATTAAGCATAGTACTTAGAAAGATGTGAGTGATGGATAATTAATTGGCATGTGAAGAGACTTTGTTGTAAATGTTTCTTTATTAATAAAATAATTATTTTTAATAAATTAAGTAATTCCACTTTCGTAATAAATGACAAATTTATTTTATATATATATATATGAGTGCTCTTACCCCAAAATAGAAATCTAAAAACAATAAAACAATTAGCAGCTTTCAAAATCAGACAAAATTCTCATCTATATTATATTAAAATCGTGAAGGCTCTTAAAAATATTAGTTGAACTTTTTGTCTTTCATTAAAATATCTCGTTATAGATAAAAATGTCTTTTCATCAATTTTCTTGAATTATTATATATTCTAATGATATTAATTATTAACTATAATAAACATATTACAAATTAAATGAAGAAATTTTTCTTCATTTAAAAGAAAATCGTGCTTTGCATGTATGTGCCGCATTAACTTAAAAATTATATTTCTATTATATAGAAAAGTCAATCCATGGACGACCAAGGACAACTCAGTAATATTTTACTACTATAAGGACAAATTTGTAATTATACTCATCTTACCAAGTCAAATGAAAAAGATCTATGATAAATTATCTCATCTCAAATTTTTATTCTAAAACTAAATAACACAATTAAGGTAATTCTAGAAAGCCCGCAAGATATCTTTATTACCACACAAACACAAATTTTATTTTATTTTATTTTTTAATTCTAGAAGCATTTACTTTATTGTTCTTGTCTTCCTTTTAAATATAGACTATTTTCTACACACTAACAAAATAGTGGTAGCAATTTCAGTTTAGTAATTTTTTTTTGGTCCTAAGCTTCCTCTTGAATCTCTTTAATTTTTTTTAATTTAATGGCTGAGTTCTGGATGTTATTTCATACTAAACCTACTTTCTTTGGCGTGATTTTTATTTTCTTTCAGATTTTCAAATAATATGCTTCCTTTCTTTCATCGTCTCAACTGGATGACTCAACTTTAGGTATGATTTTATCTTAGTTGTAATACCCCTGATGTGCTTTAGAATACCTTATAAATGTATTTATCGTGTATCTCAAAATTCGTGCATGATTTCAAAAATTAGACTTCATATTCTTGTTCAGGGAGAAAATTGAGTGGGAAAAGAGTAGCCCTCGAATTTTAGAAGACCCATAGCGAAAAATAATTTTCGCAATGGGAACGATTCCCATTTGCCCTACGGCCCAGGCCTGGACGCACCTGGGGCGCGCCATAGTGTAATCTGGCATGCGCGCCTGGTCCACGTCACACTTGGGGCGTGGACTAGTGCAAAATTTTTTCCAGTTTTCTTGTTTCGTCCAAGGGTATTTCGGTAATAACTCAATGCTCATTTAAATGTGAATACCTCTATACTTAGCCATTTCTCACCTTCAAACTCTNCTTATGTCTTGTTGCATTGCATCCTACATACTTAGTACATTCAAATGTATGAATGCATACTCTATGCCTATATGATATTATCATATAGGGACCAGAGCACCTCTCGATCATCCTCCACATGGCTAGTTTGGTACTTCAAAAGATAAGCTTTGGTGAGTCCTCAAGTTCGAGAATGCTATCTATGCTACTCTTGCTATTTGATATTTCTTTATGTTGAACGCTTGATACTATAAGGGTGAGCTAGAAAGTATCTTAGCCTCCGCTCCATTCCATGTTAGAGATGTTATTGGATGATTGAGTACTTATGCTATGAGCTTGACTCTTTTATGCCTGTATTAATATCAAGGTTTCCCTTAGTCCCGCTTCCCTTATTTATATCTCTTGTGTTGTTTATTTTGCTTTCACGATCAAGGATGTGCGAATGATATGCTAAGAGGCTTGTTTAGGGTCCCTTCGGGTTTCCATTTTCCATGTCATGTCTAGGCCCTATGCTTGGGTCTTGATCCATGGGTCCTTTCATCCATTGAGCCCAATCTTCTCATTTTATGAAAATTTTCATGATTTTAAGTTGTATTCTTCATGGGTATTTTCTATTATGCATTATGAACATGGGTTATGATTGATTTTATCATATATTGAGTTATTATGTTTGAGTTGCTATTGAAAGCTTATTCTGTGAGTTTGTTTGAAACTATTGAGGCTATGCATGATATGAACTATGGAATCTTCGCCACATTGTGTGCTTTTGATCTATTCCATGGGTTGATTTGGATCTATTGAAGTTGTGCATGATATGTACTATGGAAACTATGCCACATTGTGAATTGCTGATGGATTTTATGAGACCAAAAAATAAATGTTTTACTACTATGTTGGTGGATTGATTTGCATGACTCTAAAATGAATTATTTTACTCTCTTATGGTTATTACTCTATAAATTGCATGGTCTGTACATGTTTTCAAATACCCACCATGTTCGATTGAACTACATGACAAGGATATTCAAGTTAGAGATGAATTATTGCATAAGCCAAGTGATTTCATGATAATTATGGGCGCCCAAGTATGTATTAAACTCATGAAAGGTTTGTATGATTTATAAGTGACTAGTTGAGCCCTTATTCTATAATTCTACCCTCTTGTGAGCCACTTATGTCTAATTGAAGGGTTAAGCATGGTTACTATTTTACCCTCATGTTGAGGTTAGGCTCACTAGTAGGGGTCAAGCATGTTACAAGTTTCTAACCTCATGTGAAATGCAATACCTACTAGAAGGGGTCAAGTTCATGTATTGTTTTCTACCCTTTAGTATAAGGTATATGCCCATGTCGGGGTCAAGTATGTAAATGAGCTACTCATGCCATGTTATCATGTCTTTATAATTTATTCATGTTATGACTAAATCTATGACTATTTCAAGTATTCACTGGGATTAAACTTAGCATCAATTGAAGCTTAAGGTGGGGGCTCGACTCAAGCAGTCCTTATATAACGTCTTAGTCTCTAAATTATGTGTCACCATAGGATTATGTTATTTTCCTAAAAGGGCTTACTAGTAGATCCATCTAGGTTAAGTTACCCACAAAGTGGGGTCAAATATGGTTTACCTTGTCAAGTAGACCACACTTTCTCTGGTGAGGTGTCATGCATCGAGATTCCAAATAGTAGCTCACTTGGTCTTATATATCGATTAAGGTCTCCTCCCATATATGTATGTTTTAATATGCAAGTTGAATGTTTACGTTCATGTTCTATTACAAGCATTGATCATACATGTCATATTGTGATTATATTCATTGTTTATGATTATGCATCTTGATTATTATGACTCATGTCTTTGTTGTATTGCACCCTGCATACCTAGTACATTCCAAGTACTAATGCATACTCTATGCCTATATGATATCATCATGTAGGGACCGGAGATCCTGTTGATCATCCTCCTCCACGTGGCTAGTTCGACCCATTTGAAGAAAGCTTTGGTGAGTCCTCAACTCCAAGGACATTATCTATTTTCCTTTCATGCTATATTGAGACTTGTACTACTTGTTGGATATATATTGCTTGAGGGTGAGCCCAGGAAGTGTCCTGGTCCCCGTTCCATTCTATGTAGAAGTGTTGTTGGATAATATGATATTCTACGTATATGATCTTGAATTTTCTTATGCTATTATCACTATGAAAGACTTTCCTTAGTCCCACTTCTTTTCTTATTAATGTCACTTGTTGTTGTTTATTTCTCTTCTGTGATCAATGATGTGTGAATGATATGCTAAGAGGCTTGTTTGGGGTTTCTTCGGGTTTCTCATTCGTCATGTCATGTCTAGGCCCTAGGCTTGGGTTGTGACAAGCTTGATATCAGAGCACTAGGTTGTTAATGATCATCAAATCCAACACACCGCATCAGGTAGAGTCTTATTCATGGTTATGAAGCATGCTACAACTATGAATAGGAGGTTATGAGGCATTTTAGGAAATGTTTCATTTCTTCAGGATCTATGTCATGCACTAGATATATAAGGCTTCCTCCCCTAACGAATTCTCCTTTGCTCTTTTAGATCATGCTGCTACCAAGAGGAAGACCAAGGAGGCCCGTACACCCGAGGAGCAACTGGCTCATCCCGCTCATCAAGCTCCTCAAGGAAAAAGGGCTACACAAGTTAAGTTCTGGAATGTCATCACCATATTGGCCCATGCTATGACCAACCAATTGAATCAAGGGGCCCAAGCTCCTCATGCTCCTACTCTGGCCTCAAGGGTGAGGGACTTCACAAGGATGAACACTCCGGAGTTTCATAAGTCAAAAATAGAGGAAGCTCCCTAAGTGTTTATTGATGAGGGGTATAAGGTGCTTGCAATTATGAGAGTGAGTTCAAAAGAGAAATCGGAGCTTACGGCATATCAACTCAAAGGTGTTTCCCAAATTTGGTTTGCTCAATGCAAACTTGAGAGGGGAAACAATGACCCTATCCCATAGGAGGAATTCAAGGCTGCCTTTCTCAATCGCTTCTCCCCTATTGAGTTGACAGAGCCCAAGATGATGGAATTTATGAATTTCAAGCAAGGCTCTATGAGTGTGAGGGAGTATTCCCTCAAATTCAACAAACTCTCAAAGTATGCTCCTCATTTGGTTGCCAATCCTAGAGAAAGAATGAACAAGTTTGTGTCAGGGGTGTCTGATTTGGTGAATGAAGAATGCCGAACCGCTATGCTTGTGGGTGATATAGACTTATCTCGGCTTATGAAATATGTTGAACAACTTGAGAGGGATAAGTTTAGAAAGAGAAGGAGTGGGGAGTTTAAGAGGGCTCGGTTTGATAGTGGTTTCCAAGGTGCCAAGGGTGACCGTTTCCAACAAGGCCAAGGGTCCTCTAATACTCCAAATAAGAGGTTTTCTAATGATGATATGTCTAACCCAAGGATCTAAGGTGGCAATGATAGGATGACTAATACTAGGTGCCAAAAGTGTGGGAAAAATCATGGTGGTCCATGCTTGAGGGACTCTAATGCTTGCTATGATTGTGGTAAAGTAGGTCATAAGATTATTGATTATTTGTATGCTCAAAATAAGGTAGGGATGGTCATCTTCAAGGCCAAGGTACTAATATGGGTCAAAGGGAACAAGGAGTACAACAAGGGGGTGCTCAAAGAAAAAATTGGATCTATGCTCTCCAAGAAAGGCAAGGAGTGGATGAGGTGTCCGATGTTGTTACTGGTATATTAAAGATTTTTTTTATTATAATGTGTATGCATTGATAGTTCCGAGTGCCACTCATTCTTTCATTACTCTATTTGTTTCCAATAAACTTCATGTGTGTCATGAATTGTTGTGTTAACCCTATGAAGTGTTTGCCCCCGTTGGTGAGTCCATTATTGCTAGAAGATTCTTTAGGGATTATCCCGTATCTATATTGCATAAAGTCTTGCCTTGTGATTTTGTTGAACTTGACATGGTGGATTTTGATATTATTCTTGGGATAGATTGGTTACATTCATATCATGTTTCCATTGATTGGAGAGCCCGTAAGGTTAGATTCCAATTCCCTAATGAGTCCTTCCTTTAGCCAGAAAGTCGTAATGTGGTGGTTAAGCGTAGGTTCATTTCTTGTCTTAAAGCCTGAAAATTGATTTCTCAGGGTTGCTTTTACCATCTTGTAAGGGTTAGGGATGTTGAGTCTAAAGTCCTTCCCATTGAGTCGATTCTGGTGGTCAATGAGTTTCTTGACGTCTTTTCCAACGAGCTTCCCAATATTCCTCCCAAAATGGAAATAGACTTTGGTATAGACCTCCTCACCAATACACAACCCATTTCTATTCCCCCTTACCATATGGCCCCGACAGAGTTGAAGGATCAATTGAAGGATTTATTAGAGAAGGGTTTCATAAGGCCTAGCAAGTCACATTGTGGTGCACCGGTGTTATTTGTAAGAAAGAAGGATGGTTCCTTTAGAATGTGCATTGACTATCGACAACTCAATAGAGTCACCATAAAGAACAAGTATCCTTTACCAAGGCTAGATGACCTATTTGATCAACTATAAGGGCCTAGTCACTTTTCTAAGGTTGATCTTCGGTCCGGATACCACCAAGTGAGGGTGAGAGAGTATGATATTCCTAAGATGACTTTTTGACTAGGTATGGGCATTTTGAATTTGTGGTGATATCTTTTGGCTTGACTAATGTAACGAAAATATTTATGGATCTCATGAATAAGGTCTTTAAACCCTACCTTGATATATTTGTGGTGGTCTTCATAGATGATATATTAATTTATTCCTGGAGTGAGGAATAACATGTGAATCACTTGAAGGTGGTGTTACAAATTTTGAGGAATAAGAGGTTGTTTTCTAAATATGATAAGTGTAAATGGAGTGAAGAAGAACATGTGAATCATTTGAGGGTGGTGTTACAAATTTTGAGGGATGAGAGGTTGTTTGCCAAATATGATAAGTGTGAATTTTAGTTGAAAGAGGTTGCATTTCTAGGGCATGTAATGTCGGGTGATGAGATTAAAGTGGACCCTAAGAAAATGAAGGTGTAAGAAGTTGGCCTAGACCCTTGACTCCAATGGATATTAGGAGTTTCTTAGGTTTAGTGGGGTACTACCGGAGATTTGTGAATAGTTTCTCTTCACTTGCTTCCTCTTTGACAAAATTGACCCTAAAGAAGGAAAAATTTGTTTGGACTGATGAATGTGAAAAGATTTTTCAAACTTTGAAAGACAAACTTATCTCCGCTCCTATTTTGGCCTTACCGAAAGGGTTAGAAGGGTTTGTGGTTTATTGTGATGCTTCAAGGATTGGTTTGGGGTGTGTATTGATGCAAAATGACAAGGTTATAGCATATGCTTCTCGACAACTGAAGGTGCATGAGCAAAATTATCCCACCCATGATCTTGAATTAGCGGTCGTGGTATTTGCTTTGAAAATATGGCGTCATTATTTGTATGAGGTTTATGTAGATGTATTTACCGATCACAAGAGTCTCTAATATATGTTCACACAAAAAGATCTTAACTTGAGGCAAAGAAGGTAGTTAGAGCTCCTTAAGGATTATGATATGAGTGTGCACTATCATCCTGGCAAAGCTAATGTTGTGGCCGATGCTCTAAGTAGAGTGTCCATGGGTAGTCTAGGTTATATTGATAATAGTAACAAGGAGGTGGCTAGAGCAGTTCACCTGTTGTCTAGGTTGGGATTGAGGTTTGATGAAGTTGAAAATGGTGGTGTAGTGGTTTTTGATGGTTCTAAATCTTCTTTTTAAAGAGGTCAAGTCAAAACAAGACCTTGATCCCGCCTTGCCAGAGTTAAAGCTTCGGTGAAGGATGGTAAGATGGAGGTTTTCTCCTAAGGGGGAGATGGTGTCCTTAGGTACCAAGGTAGACTATGTGTTCTTAATGTTGATGACTTGAGGTTGTTGATTTTGAAAAGGCACATAACTCATCCTACTCTATTCACCGCGGTTCCATAAAAATGTATAGAGACTTAAGGGATGTGTATTGGTGGAGTGGTATGAAGAGGGATATTTCCAAGTTTATAGCCGGTTGTAAAAATTTCCAACAAGTAAAACTCGAACATCAAAGGCCGGGTGGCCTAGCCCAAGACATAAAAATTCCTACTTGGAAGTGGGAAGAAATCAACATGGATTTTGTGATTGGTTTGCCAAAGACTAGGAAACACTTTGATTCTATTTGGATTGTCGTGGATAGGATGACTAAGTCGACTCACTTTCCACCAATCCAAATAACTTATGGTGTGGAGGACTATGCCAAGTTATATATTCATGAGATAGTTAGGTTGCATGGGGTGTCATTGTCTATTATATCGGATCGTGATGCTCAATTAACTTCTCATTTTAGAGGTCCTTCCAAAAGGGTCTTGGTACCAAGTTCAAGCTTACCACGGCTTTTCATCCTCAAATGGATAGTCAAGCCGAAATAACAATTCAAACTCTTGAAGACATGCTTAGGGCTTGTGTTTTGGAGATTAAAGGTAGTTGGGATGAACATCTTTCACTTATTGAGTTTGCTTACAACAACAACGACCACTCTAGTATTGGCATGGCCCCTTTTGAAGATTTATATAGTAGGCATTGTAGATCCCTAGTTGGGTGGTTTGATGTGGGGAAGATGGCCTTGTTGGGTCCAGATTTGGTTATGGAGGCTTTGGAGAAGTTAAGGTTGATAGGGGAGAAATTGAAGATGGCTCAAAGTAGACAAAAGTCTTATTCAGATATG
>DF361399.1:14936-26385 GCA_000787875.1 Solanum virginianum | reverse complement strand
GCTCAAGAGCAAAAGCTGCCATGCCCCCTGATTTGTCCCTAATCAATCAAGAGAACGAAAGAGGTATATACTTCTTGACATCACCTCTAAACGCATTGAGGTTCCAAGCAATGAACCCTCTTAGATATTTGGGGAAAGGATATCGAAGTTGTTGTTTATTTGATGAGCAGATTACCTTCTACAGCTCTAGGAGTACCAGATGGAATTAGAATTTATGTATTGCATCAGGACATATTATGAGTTGCCTATAATGATTCTGTTGATTAATCTGCTACATGTGCGAGCTATAGCAAAGACTAGTTGCAGTACAACTGTATGAAGACTTCAGGAAGGACATCCAGACAACCCTTTATGGATGAAGGATTATGTTGGGAAGTCAAAGTCCAGAACAAATTGCACACCAGCCTATATCCATTGTCTGACTGTCTATCATATTTCAGGACTAGTGCTAAGTATCAAGCTCTTCCCTCAAAATTCTTCTCTTTAGTTGAACCACAGGTCTTCAAGGAAGTTGCTATAGATGCTAAATGGATTGAAGCCATAAAGCTGGAGATTAAAGCTCAATAGGTGAGGGCGTGTCGACCTGTTCTTTGGTGTAGGTTCTCAGATGTTTGGCATGCCAGTCATAAGCTGGGTTTTGTTTCCCAGCATAGCAATGAATCTGATTAATAATAATAATAAATGTATATATAGTGTGTGAAATGCGTCATTCCCCTCTTCTCTCTTTAGTTGGTTGTGTGAGGGTGGCTGTTTTACTAAAGAAGTCACTTACCAGTAACTCCAGATGCGTTCCTCTTTGAATCATCTAACCCATGAGAAGCAAAAGATGAAAATAAGGAAGAACTAGTATGGATCGTAGAATTCTTGTGTTGATGAAGATGCTGTGGCCAATAATTGCTTCCACGTTTTTGGTGATCATGCTATTGATAAGAAACAACTCTGTGATAAATTTGCTTAACAAGTCTCAAGGCAATGAAATATAAAGCTGGTAGAATCATGGATTAGAGATGGGTTCCCTCAAGTAATCATGATTATCCCTCGGTTACAAAGGAGAAAGATGTAAATACTGACATAATATTGATGTATGTAGATGCTTTGCCGACCACAGGAAAGTTGCAAGCAAATGATCAATAATGTAAAGAAGCACTACACAGACGGCTCAAAATGCAGGACTTAGGAGATCTCAGATGTTTCTTGGGAATAGAATTGATGAGATCAAATCTGGAATATTGTTGAATCAGGGGAAGTATATATTAGAACTGATTTCAGAAATGGAGTTGAGTGAAGCAAAGCCTTCAGTTACACCTTTAGAGACTAATGCAGGGTTAACAAGTACAGAAGTTTATGAAGCGACAGGAAGACAAATGATGCCTTGTTTGTAGATGTTGGTGTTAAGCAAAGACCGATAGGAAAGCTACTGTACTTAACCATAATAAACCAGATGTCAATTATACAGGGCAAGTTTTGAGCCAATTCATGCTGGAGCCAAAGTAATTTCATTGGGAGGCAGGATTAAGACTGGTTAAATGTATTAAAGGGGTATTAAGGACAAGAAACAGCGCTTAGCAGTAATTAGAGTGTACAATTGAAAAGGTTCTGTGACTTAGATTGGGCCTCTTGCCCAGACACTAAGAGATCAGTGGTGGATAATGTGGTAAATTAGGAAATCGTTCATATCATAGAAATATTTTGGCTAATAAGTGACCTAAAGGAGCTTTATACACTAGTTGATACACCTATGAAGTCACGCTATGGCAACAAGGTTGAAATGCAAATAAGTATCGATCCTATCTTCCACGAGAAAGCTAAACTTATCCAGACGGATTGTCTATTGGGAGAGAGAGCGGATTATAATTCCAGTACCATCTTCTTTTAAGCAAGCTAAGAGTACTAAAGGCATGCAAAGACTCCAGCTTGAAGGGGAACATTGTAGTAAATGAATAATGAAAGAGTTAGTTACAAATTGGTTAAGAATTAGTTGCAACTACTTTGTTAGGATTGAGGAGTTGACATCCACTTGTGGAATGAGTTCCTCATAATAATGGTGCAAATATATCTTATATATGAGCAAACATTTGGCAAACTTGTCAGTGGGATGGAAATCGTTGTCTCTTAAAGGCTCCCTCTTAAGTTATGGATATGACTTATAAAGTTAAATTAACATTCGAGGATGAATGTTCTTAAGGGGGGGAGGATGTTAGAACCCGTATCGTGGTGTTGGGTCAATTATGAAATTCCGGGCTAATATTGCCATTTTTGAAATTCGGGACTTAAGGGTATTTTTTTTTGAGAACTCTTGTAGATTATCTAAAGGAGGTGTGAGTATAGATATAATTATGTATATACTTGTACACAGTCAAGACCTCTAATTAATTTATTGCCTTTTCCAAAATGTTAAGGAAAAAAAAAAGAGAACTCTAGAATTTATTAACCAAGTGTGGCTTTATTTAATTGTGTTGTGAATTTATTGGACCATGTGTGAGGTATTGGGGTCCAAGCAATAAGATAAATACGTATACTCTCCTTAGTTCTTTCATTCCATTATTTAGCCAAAAAAAAAAACAAAAGAAGAAGAACATTCAAGAACTCCCCCAAAGAGAGAGCTCTCGGGTAGCTACAGTACTACCCAAGAAAATTGCAAATTTTTCACTTTCAGTTAATTTGATGCTTCAAGCCTACTATATTGAGTCCCCCAAGGAACGTGGTAACATTAGTTTGTCAAGAAAATATTTAAAAATTCGGTATTGAAGATGTGAAATTTTAAGAGGATTGTTAAGGTATGTGACTTTTCTTTGTGTTTGAGTTAAATTAAAGCTTGTAAGTGTATTGGGGAGTGTTATATTGAAAAGGAAACCATGAAAATTACTTGTTTAAGGTGGATTATAAGATTGAATAGTTGAGTTCGAAATTTTGGAATTTTTGGGTTTATGAAATTGTGTTGTCTTGGAACCTTGTTATTATGTGTAATTGACATAAAAATAGTTTTTGTGGGATCAAAGAAGTGGGGGAGATGATTTGTGTAAATTCATGAGGTGATTGTCGAATTAGGTCTTTAATTGTATCAAATTATAGTGTTTTAACATTGGGAGTTTACGTTGGGCGTTGGAGTGTGGTGTTATGATTTTTGGAGTATATAGAAGTGATTGAGTATGGTAATTATGTATGTAGACTGTATGCTATCCAGTTTTCAGTTTGGAAAATGAATAAAATAAAATGTTGCGCTTTGACGTTTTAAGGTTTCGTTTGGTGCTTGTATGATATAATTGGACTCTTGGAGTGCGTAGAAGTGTTTGAATGAGTTGAGTATGTATAAAACATGTATGCTGCCCCTGTTTTAGTTTTGGTATATAAAAGGAAGTTCGGTAGCGAGTTTGGATTATTGTAACCTTTAAGAACATTTATTGAACTGCTGGATTATTGTTGTTGTTGTTGATGATGAAATGGGGCCAAGATGGAGCCCTGGAATGGCCTAATTTAAGGAAAGATGCTGGCGAAATTTTTGTAAAATTTGGAGAAAGTTTAGTAATTTAAGGTTGTAAAGGAGTTTAATTAATAATGTGTGTTATTGTGATAATTGTAGACGTGGAGTGTCCGGAGGCGTGAGTTGGACTAACTTGACGTTGGAATTGACTTGGTGGAGTATGTAAGGTATGTAAAGCATTTTGTTCAATGGCATGACTTAGTGAACTTAGCTACTGTTATAAGTCTGCATAAGATCTGAGGCCTTAACTTATTCTTCGGGGTTTATTGCGATAATTGTAGACGTTGGGCGTTCGGAAGAATAAAATTGAATTGGTTTGTTGTTGGAGCTAACTTAGTAACGGAAGAGAGGTATGCAAAACATTTTGTTCAATGGCATGACTTAGTGAACTTAGCTACTGTTATAAGTCTGCATATGATTTGAGGCCTTAACTTATTCTTCGGGGCCATTTTTACATTCTGTTCTTGTTGGATTTCTGATATACCTTGTGGCTAAATGTTGTGATGGTTTGTTCTCTTATCTTGGTATTATCCCTATTTGTTATGAATTTGCAGTGGTGATAAGGATCTGACTCAAGAAATGGGTCCATGAACTGATTAATTTAAGTTTTCTTGCTTCTCATTAAGTCGTTTAATGCTTACTTTTGGGTCTTTGTTGTTCCTTGTCTTAGAAAGTTGTTGAATCTACCTTTATTTATCTATACTCTGTTTTGTTTTCAAGTATCAAAGCCTCTTTTGTCCTCACTAGTCTTAAACGTTTTATTTCATTTCTTTTCCAAGTGTTTTTCTTTAAGAGTCTTTATTTATATTAAGTTTTTTTTTCTCCTCAAAAGTTAGTCAAATGAAAGTCTTCAAAAATCAGCTCTTCTTCCCTAAAACAATATTTACAGTAAACACCAAGCAACAAATCACTCCACATATTTGGCACAATTTTACAGATTTGTCTATTTGTTGCATGTTCCTACATATAATATTTTTCTTAATTGTATTTTGCTATTGAATTTTGTTTTGGGGGATTTCATGTTTTAGCAGTACTCAAGGAGCTTTGCTTACGCTGATTTTGTTTTGTTTGTTTGATTGGTTCAGCTATCCATATCATGTGTAAAATATGGTGTACTATGAACAATTCAACTTCCATATCATTCTCACGACTCTATTCTTGCCTATTGTAACCTCATTCAACGGTTCCCGGGCCGGTTATAGTCGTGCGTAATATACTATATATATATATTTCAAAGTTGGTTGGCTACGGCGGGGTCGGCTTGGCCCAAGGGTCGGCTTCGCTTAGTTGGAGTTATGCTGTGATTGGGCCTTTGGTTTGGTGGTTTTATGTCGCATATACTATAGGATAACTGAGTTCAGGGACGCCGGCTCACTTATTCTACACTTGCGCTTTGTGTTGGAGATTTTTCGGAGATTTGAACTTTCTGGTGTGATGCTGTGGCATGGCGCGAGTATGGAGGTCACCATCGTTCCTGTCCGGTATGTATCCATTTGACACATTTAAAAAATCCAAAAGGAGATAGTTTGTCTGATATTGCATATGAGTTTGATTCCTGTACTTCTGTTGATTATTACACTCATTACGTTTGTGCTTTCCGCTTTACATATTCGGTACGTCTTTCGTACTGACCCCCTTTCTTCGGGGGCTGCATTTCATGCCTGCAAGTACATACACACAGAGTAGCGAGCCACCATCTTAGGACTCCGGCTTGCAGTCTGAAGAGCTCCTTTGCTTCGGGGCTACTTTTTGTATACTTACTATTTTATTATGATGTACTTTGCTTACCTTGGGTACGACGGGGCTCTGTCCCATCTTGGTTGTCAGTATGTATGTATAGAGGTCTGTGGACTCCTGTGAGTTTGGGTTATGTCAGTCAGTTTGTATATTATGTTTGTATGCAGAGATTGGGAAACATATCAGTCGATTTAGATATTACATTTGCATGTTGTGTTCGTTGGGCGGTTTAACCGCAGTGGTGACCTTGTCAGCCCGTATATATATGGATATGTCTGTTGATCGATTGGTTCTGTCGGTTGGTACCTTTTGCGTTCAGGTGGCTAGTCAGTAAAATAGAGGAAACTCTGTTGAAATTTCTGTAAACGATATAATGCATATATTATGAGTTTGGCTTAGTAGTGTTGTTCGGGTGCCCCAATCGGGTATCAGTCACGTCCCATAGGTTGGGTCATGACAGAAGTGGTATCAGAGCAGTTAGTCCTCCAAGTGTCCACAGACCATGTCCAGTAGAGTCTTGTTTATCGGTGTGTCGTGCACACAAAGAAGGGACTGGTACCTAAAATGTGGTGGCCATACAACTGAATCTAGAGATGGTGAAGGAATTAAGACCTGAATATGATGTACGGGTTCTTTCATTAAATAGTGTCCATGAATAGGCAAAGGACTATGTTGACCATCTGAATTAACAGTGGTTGTTGCAGTTTTTTTTTAGAGGCTTGAATGAATCATATGATCAAGCCAGAAGAAAAATTATTATGAAGTCTGTAGCACCAACCTTAAATATGGCATATGCTATGATCATTCAGGATGAAAGTATGATGGTAATACAAAAGAATGGAGAAAAGGGTGCAGGTAGCGTTAATAACTGGAGAAGAGAGAAACCATTTGTCAACTATACTGATGCTGATGATTCACACTGATGTTGCATCATCATCCAAGAGTACTGGGGAAGGTCACTATAAAAGAAAAGGACAATTTTACAGCCCTTTTTAATGATGAACAACATGGGCAGATTTTAAGTTTGCTAAACAAAGAGTCAGGAGAGCACCATGCCAATATAGTAGGTATTCTTACTTGTATGATGTCTATGTCTCATACTCAGCTGGATGTTTTTTATCATTGATTCTAAGGTCATACGCCACTTTACTGCAAATAAGAAATTACTAAAAGAGAGTATTAGTGTGAAAGTATCTAAAAAGGAATAAGTACACTAGTCCTGTTGCAGATAATAATTATCAAATATGTTCGTTGGTGAAATGAATTATATTGCAATTTCCATTAGGTACTTCTATATTTGATTTTCTTTTCTCGTCCTATACATATGGATCTGTGGAGCCCTTATAAAGTACCAACTTATGATAAAAGGTACTATTTCACCATAGTAGATGGTCATTCCAGATTTACTTGGGTTTTTTTTTTGCAATTAAAGTCTGAGGTGATTGCCATGTTTAAACAATATCTGGTTAGGGTGAAAAATCAGTTTGAAAAGATGGTCAAGGTGTTAAGATCTGACAATAGGAGTGAATGTTCGATTCTACTTGTAAGGAATTAGTAGCATCTTTGGGGATAATACGTCAGAGTAGTTATCTATATATTCCTCGGCAGAATGGCACTGGAAAGAAATTACAGTCAGATCCAAAATATGACGACCCTTGAGGTTCCAAGCAATGAACCCTCTTAGATATTTAGGGAAAGGATATCGAATTTGTTGTTTATTTGATGAGTAGATTACCTTCTATAGCTATAGGAGGAAGTACATCATGTGAATTGCTTTACCATGTAAGGCCATCACGTGGTCACATGAGAGTAATAGGTTGTCCTTGTTATGCTATCAACCTACAGGTTTGGGCCAAGAGCAAAAGCTGCCATGCCCCCTGATTTGTCCCTAATCTATCAAGAGAATGAAAGAGGTATATACTTCTTGACATCATTTTTGAATGCATATTTGTTAGTAAGGATGTTGTGTTTAGAGGAAATGTACTTCCCTTACACTCATCCTCTCTACTACCTATTTTGAGTAATAATACAAATGATGACATTCTATCTCATAAAGTGCCTTCTTCACCCTCAGATCTACAATACCAGATGGAATAAGAATTTATGTATTACGTCAGGACATGTTACGAGTTGCCTATAATGATCCCATTGATTAATCTGCCACAAGTGAGAGCTATAGCAAAGACTAGTAGAAGTACAAATGTACAAAGACTTCAGGAAGGACATTCAGGCAACCCTTTATGGATGAAGGATTATGTTGGGAAGTCAAAGTCCAAGACAAATTGCACACCAGCTTATATCCATTGTCTGACTGTCTATCATATTTCAGGACTAGTGCTAAGTATCAAGCTCTTCCCTCAAAATTCTTCTCTTTAGTTGAACCACAGGTCTTCAAGGAAGCTGCTATAGATGCTAAATTGATTGAAGCCATAAAGCTGGAGATTAAAGCTCTAGAATAGGTTAGGGCGTGTCGACTTGTTGTTCTGCCAGAAGGAAAGAACACAGTAGGGTCTAAGTGGGCCAATAAAATCAAATTTCAGGCAAAAAGGGAGATCGAGAAGTTTAATATCAGATTTGGTTGAATAGGGGTATAGTCAAAGAGGAGGTCTCGACTATCATGAAACATTTCCCCCACTTGCCAAGATAGTGACAGTTAAGTCTGTGATCGCCATAGGTGTGCAGCCACTAGAAAATGCAATAAGAGGTTGAGAAGCTCAATAAGTGATGACATGTCAACCTGTTCTTTGGTGTAGGTTCTCAAGTGTTTGGTATACTAGTCGTAAGCTGGGTTTTGTTTCCCAGCATATCACTAAATCTGTATACTCAAAAAAAATATGATCAAGTGTTTGGTATACCAGTCGTAAGCTGGGTTTTGTTTCCCAGCATATCACTGAATCTGTTTACTCAAAAAAAAATATGGTGTATGAAATGCATCTTTCCCCTCTTTTCTCTTTAGTTGGTTATGTGAGGGTGGCTGTTTTATTAAAGAAGTCACTTATCAGTAGCTCCAGATGCATTCTTTTTCAGATCATCTAACTCATGAGAAGTAAAATATGAGAATAAGAAAGAACTACTAGGGATCGTAGAATTCTTGTGTTGATGAAGATGATGTGGCCAGTAATTGCTTCCACATTTTTGGTGATCATGCTATTGATAAGAAGTAATTCTTTAAGGAAGAACTAGTAGGGATCGTAGAATTCTTGTGTTGATGAAGATGATGTGGCCAGTAATTGCTTCCACATTTTTGGTGATTATGCTATTGATAAGAAGTAATTCTTTGATAAATTTGTTTAACAAGTCTCAAAGCAATGGAATATAAAGTTGATAGAAGCATGGATTAGAGATGGGTCCATTCAAAGTAATCATAATTATTCCTTGGTTACAAAGATGAAATATGCAAGTATTGTCATAATATTGATGTATGTAGATGCTCTACCGACCACAGGAAAATTTCAAGCAAATGATCAATGATGTAAAGGAAACACTACATAGACAGCTCAAGGTGCAGGAGTTAGGAGATCTTAGATATTTCTTAGGAATAAAATTGATGAGATCAAAATTTGGAATATTGTTGAATCAGAGGAAGTATATATTAGAACTGATTTCAGAGATGGAATTGAGTGAGACAAAGCCTTCAGGTACACCTTTAGAGACTAATGCAATATTAACAAGTACAAAAGTTTATGAGGCAACAGGAAGACAAGATGATACCTTATTTACAGATGTTGGTGCTTATCAAAGACTGATAGGAAAGCTACTATACTTAACCACAATAACACCAGATATCAGTTACACAGGGCAACCCTTGAGTCAATCCATGCAGGGGCCAAAATAGTCTCATTGGGAAGTAGGACTAAGACTGTTAGATACATTAAAGGGTACCAGAGACAAGGAATGTTACTTAGCAGTAACTCGAGTACAAGACTGAAGAGATTTTGTGACTAAGATAGGGCCTCTTACCCAAACGCTAGAAGACCAGTGACTGATTATGTTATGAAATTGGGGAAAATCATTCATATCGTGGAAATCCAAAGAGCAACACTGTGAGTGAAAGCTCAGCAGAAGCTGAATATAGAAGTACGACAACAATAGTTTAAGAAATCATTTGGCTAGTAGGTAACCAAAAAGGGCTGCACATATACCAGTTGTTACACTTATAAAGTTACACTACGACAGCGAAGTTGAAATGCAAATAAGTGTCAATTCTACTTTCCATAAGAGAGCTAAACATATCGAGACGGATTGTTATTTGGGAGAGAGTAGATCAAAAGTAGTTTAATTCATGCAGAAATCACCAGAACCATCTTCTTTTAAGCAAGCTAAGAGTACTAAATGTCTATAGAAACTTCAGCTTGAAGGGGAGTATTGAAGCAAATAAATGATGGAGGATATAGTTAGAAATTGGTTAAGAATTAGTTGCAATAAGTTTGTTAAGATTGAAGAGTTGACATCCACTTGTGGGGTAAGTCACCCATGAGGGATGTGTGAATGCATCATGCACTTGGACAAGCATCTGGTAAAGCCCCCCAAGGTATGAATACGACTCATCAAACTAGTGTAATATTCGAGGATGAATGTTCATAAGGGGGGAGGATGTTAGAACCCGTATTCTTGCGCATTGGAATGGTTACGAAAATTCAGGACCTAAGTGTCGATTTTAGAAAAATTATGGCTAAAGAGAAGTTTTTTTTTGGAAATTTGAGATTAAAGTTGAACAATTATGAACATAATTAAATGCTTGAACCTTTATGTGTACCCATGTATATGTATATTCATTCAAGAGTATTATACTTTTGAAATAAGTGTAATATTCATATTAGATGAAAAAAAAAGATCTAGAATTAGAAATTAATGAGTTGGTCCCACTTAAAACTCTTGTTATACTTTGATTGGTCCATTTGTATAGTGTGGGACCACAAGGGAGAGATATAAGATTATATATATAACATTGGCTTGCATACATTTCAAGAACATTACAAGAATGAAGGGAGCAGAGTGCTATAGTAGCAACCCTCTCGGGTTGCTATAGTAACCTCCCTCAAAATTTTTGAATTTTGGTTCTTCTTCTAATTTGAAGCTACAAGCTTGATATATTGGGTGCCCTAAGCATCGTAGAAGCATTGGTTTGTCGAGAAAACACTTGGAAATGTGGATTTGAAGATTTGAAGTTCTTGAAGGAATTTTTAGGTATGTGGTTTCTACTTGGTTTTAAGCAAAGTTAAAGCTTATATGTATGTTAGTATGTAGTGTATTAAAACAAAAACCATGAAAATTGATTGTTTAAGGTGGATTATAAAATTGAATAAGTGGGTTCGAATTTTTGGAAATTTTGGATGTATGAACTTGTTTTATTTTGGAACCTTGAAATTGCGATTAATTGACGTAAAAATAGTTCTTGTGGGATTAAAGAAGTAGTGGAGATAGTTTGTATATACTCATGGGGTTATGGTCGAATTTGAGCCTTTAATTATATTAAATTGTAGCGTTTTAACGCTGGGAGTTTACGTTGGGCGTTGGAGTGTTGTGTTGTGATTCTTGGGGTATGTAGAGGTGATTGGGTATGCTAATTGTGTATGTAAACAATAGGCTATCCAGATTTTCAGTTGGTAAGAAAATACAATGTAGCGCTTTGACGTTGCAAGGTTTCGGTTAACGTTTGAATGGTGTAAATGGATTCTAAGAGTATGTAGATATGTTTGGGTGTGTTAAGTATGTATATTATGAGTGTGCTGCCCCTGATTTTCAGTTTTGATTAGAAGTGAAATTTGCTAGCGAATTAGTGAAGTTTCGGACTTGGAATGGTTCATTATTTGTAATATGATTGTTGTTGTCGTTGTTGTTGATGGAATAGGGCCAAGATGAGCTCCCGGCATGGTCTAATCTAAGGAGAAATGCTGGTGAAATTTCTATAGAATTTTGGGATTTAAGGCTTAGAAGTAAAGCCGTAGTAAAGTCTAACTAACTATGACTCTATCATGATGTTTGTAGACATTGGGCGTCTGAAAGAATAGTTTGGATTGGTTTGACGTTAGACTTAATTTAGCAAGGAAGGAGAGGTATGTAAAGGATTCCATATTTCAGCATGTTGGTTTTAGACACGAATCCTGTAATGAACTCTACTTTGAAACCCATTTGTGTGTAAAATGCTTTTTGACCCTTTGGTATACTTTTGCAATTATGAACTAGTGTAACCATTGCACTCTGGAAAATTCACAAGTTGGGAGAATAGAT